>PITA01010640.1:0-70830 GCA_004023965.1 Spilogale gracilis
ACGGGTATGAATTGAGGCTCCAGCACCCGCTGTGCAATCTCTCTGAGTCAATTTCTTTGGAAAAAGATAATACCCATTTCCCACGCTTATAAAAATTAAATGAGATAACGTGCATGAATTGTGAAGCCTGGTACACAGGCACATTTAGGAAACGTGAATCCTCTTTGAACTGTCTAGAACCGTGGACTGAGAACAAGTTTGTGAGAATAAGACCCACCAGTTGTGAAAATTAGATTAGAGACGAATGCCCGCTGTTGTTCTGATCTGTAACATCTACTGACTTTTACCTTCATTTGACCCTAAGAGCATACTGATGAATAATGTTCCTTACCTGGCCTGGTATGTTTATCTGTGTCACACGTACATGTCTCATATCTCTGACTCGGTTGTAAATTGCCCCAGAATAGGGATTGTATGTTAGACCTCTCAAGTGGGCCTTAAAGATTTTATTCCCAAAGTGTGTATATTTATAAGATATTATAGGTGTTGCTCTCTAAACACAGGGTACAGGAGTTTGGGAAAATCTGAGTGATACAAAGTTTCGCTCAGTTCTTGATTCTTAGTGCACTAGGGGCACTGTGAATTCCCAAGAGAAGGCCTGGTTGGAAGCTTACGTGAAGCCCCTCCTCCCCTACCTTGCTTTCACTGTCTTTTTGAGGAACGACTCTGAGACTGGAGCTCTTGAGGAGTCTAACTGCAGTAACACCATATAAGCATGAAGTAGCTGTTCGGTTTTAGGAAAAAAGGGTAGAAAATGTATGAAAAAGGACAGATTTCAATATCCAGTGGGTGCTCTCCTATCCAATCCGGGGTGGTGGGGACAACATGTGTGTTGGTTGGCTAATTGGAAAAGTTGGTTGAAGAAAGGAACGGCCCTTATAAAGATACATTTTATTTTAAGTTAGAAGATACACATATATATTGGTTTGCTAATGTCTTGATAAAAGGCCAAGATCTTTTTCTGATGGGAGGTTGTCGTTTTACTTGCACAAACTTCTCCTATAATAGAACATCTATAAATTCCATCTTTATTTAACATTGGATAAGAAATTTAAAGTCTGGGAAGTAATCTGGCTATGGTATCTTTCTAGATTTTTGTATGTATTCTAGCCACTTACATTTGCCCCAACAATCCTCGCTACGCAAGATTTATAAGGAAATCAGAGTCTCAAGTCTTTCCAAAGCATTCCACTTCATTTTCTTCGCAAGAATAACTTTTCTTGTGGCACTTACATTTTATTGGTTTACAGAATAGTTAAATTACACTAACACGTGTAATGGCATAAGCCAGACTGGATCCAAACACTGCTGACTTCCGGGTAAGCCAGATAAATGGTCTAATGAACATTCTACACAGTTGCCTATCTGTCTCCAGCATCCAGGAAGATGTGAACTGCAGTTTCCGTGGTTTGCAGAAGGAACGGAAAACATTATAAATCTACAGTCTTGGCTAGTAGATATTGTTCATTCAAACTTCTGTAGTGAATACTAGTTGTTCTTGTTGTCTTCTTTCCCTTGGGGAGAAGTTAGTATTCTTTGATTCCTTACGTCCTATGTTTGAGGCTTCTTATCGTTCCCATTGTTGTATGGCCTTAGCAGCTACAGAAATGGATTCTGATGACAGAATGCTCCTGAGATGGGACTTAAACCCCAGAGCCTTTTTGTTGTTAGGCTACAGTGAGATTGGGAAGGTTTCGTCCATTAGCTGCTTGCTGTGGGGTCCCTGAAGAACGCCGTGATATTTTCTTGCTATTGCCTTTTAGCTGAAGGAGGCCAAACTCCTGCTGGAAGCAATCACCCAGCAGCAACCCCAGGCTGGGGGAGAATTCCAGCAGAGGGTCCTGACCACGAGGGATGGAGGAGAGGGCTGCTCTTCCTGCCTGGCTTCTGCCCCCAGCCCCTCTGCTTCAGACCCCAGCGCCCCTCACCATGGCCCCGTTGCTCTGCTCGTTTCCACTCAGAGGAGGGCTGTTCTCTGTGCTGCTGCCACCAAAGCAATATTATAGAATATTCTCTGCATGTAGGGAGATCCCAGAGAGGAAGCCAAGCCCAGCAGGCCCCGCCACACAGCCACTGGGGCAGGCCAGATTCACTCTAAGCAGCTGCAGGCATCATCTCAGGCAGTCTCCCCAGCCAGCACAAGGGCTGGGTACTACTATTACCCTCACTTTTTTTTTTTCAAAGATTTTATTTATTTGACAGAGAGAGAGAAAAATCACAAGCAGGGGGGAAGGGTAGAGAAAAAGCAGGTTGCCCGCTGAGTGGGGAGCCCGATGTGAGTGGGACTGGATCCCAGGACCCTGGGATCATAACCTGAGCCAAAGGCAGATGCTTAACCGACTGAGCCACCTGGGAGCCCTGTTATCTTCATTTTACCAGTAACAAAGCTAGATTCAACCAAGGCAACATGTTCTCCCACATCTCGTGGGATTTGAACCCAGGTCTGTGGAATTCGAGGCTCTAGTTCCTCACCCACGAGGCTGCAGTGCCTCAGAAACAAAGCATCTGTCGGCTCCCACGCATGTCTAGGTGAAGCAAAGGGGACCTCCGGCTCTCAGCGGATCTGACAGCCGAGGCTCTGCGTGGACACACTCAGCCCTGTCCTGGGAGGGGGCCAGGAGAGCTCCATGCCAGCCCTTGTTTTCAGATGATGAGGCCCCCCACCCTCCCTCCCTTCCCTCTCCCTTCTCCATCCCTCACATCCACAGGGCTGGGGTGGAGGCAGTTGCACCCTCCCCTCTGCCATCCCGCCCCCCACCCCGTGAGTGGGGGGAGGCGGACCACCCACCGGCCACGCCCAGCCGAGGGCGTGGCTCCACGGCCCAGGTATGAAGTCTGCGGCCAGGCCCTCACAAAAGCAGCCAAGTGCCCAACACGCACCGCGGGCCTTCTCTCTGACTTGTTTTGAATCAAACTAGAATTCCCATCCCACCATTCACCCTTTGTTAACTAAAGTTGGAGATTTTTTAGTAGATTTAGAGTTGTGCAGTCATCCCTACTGCCGAATTTCAGAATATTTTCACCACTGAAAGGAATGCTGTTACCCATGAGCTATCACTCTCTGGCCCCTAGATACCGGTAATCGACTTTGCGTCTCTGTGGATTTCAGATCTTTCGCATGAGTGGACTTTATCCTGCGTGGCCCTCTGTGGGTGCCTTCTCTGACTTAGCATCAGGCTTCCGAGGTCTGTCTGTATTGTAACACACATCGCCGCGTCCTTCTGTTTCGTGGCAGAACGGGATTCCACACGGACACACTACACTGGGTTCACCCACTCATCTGCTAGGCCGTGTTTGGGTTGTTTCCACTCTTTGGCTTCGTAGTAACGCTCCGATGAACATTCCTGCATGCCACCTGATCTGAGATTGTCCTGACCTGAGCAAGTCTAGGTCAGGTTCCCAGCTCCTCTCGCCCACAGCACTGGAGCCTCGCATGCCGGGCTCGTCCCCGCTGGGGGACACAGGCTGCCACATGCCCGGGGACAGAGTGTGCCCTGCCCGTGGGCTCCCGGCCAGGGAGGGTGTGTGGACGTGAAATCCAGCTGGCTGCCTCTGTGCCTTGCTGTAATCGTCAGTGACTCAACACTCTGCGCGTCCCCGCCTGCCACCTTCTCTCTGCCTAACATAGTATTAACCCCAAAGACTTAGGCATCAGTCTGTGTCAGAGACCCACGTACGGGATCCATCTCCAGCTGACTTAGAGATGGTGATGTCTCTTACAAACAGAGCGAGTGTGCTCTACGAACGGGTGTGGTATGAGGAGTCAGGCTCTGGATTTGAGCGTTGCACCCCTTCTTACCTAAGCCAGGGGACGTGGGGCCAGTTGCTGGACCTCATCAGATCTCAGTCTCCTCTGCTCTAAAATGTGAATCATGTTATCCTGTTCATAGCATTGCTGTGAGGTTGGAATGAGATAAATGTGAAAGTACTTTGCCCTGATCCAGACACAGCTACTGTTGCAAATGCCTCCTGTCTCCCTCCGGGAGTCCCAGGAATCCGCCCTGTCTCAGAAAAAGCTGAGAAAATCTTTTTTTTCTTTAGGATTTTATTTATTTATTTGATGGAGAGAGACACAGCAAGAGAGGGAAGAGAAGCAGGGGGAGTTGGAGAGGGAGAAGCAGACTTCCCACTGAGCAGGGAGCCCAATGCGGGGTTTAATCCCAGGAACCCAGGATCATGACCGAGCCACCCAGGCACCCCAAAGCTGAGAGAAATCTTGATGCTTCTAGGGAATCTGTGGGGAAAAGTTAGAAAACTTGAAAAGCAGAGAAATAGCTCAGAGAGACTGAGAGAAAGACCATTTTTGTTCCAGAATATCTTGTCTGCTTTTTCCTTTAACTTTGTCACACAATCTGAAATTCCACTCATCAGAGATCCACTTAAAAGTATCCAATCCCTGTCAAAAACAGATGCCGATGGAGAGGCTGGGCTGCCATCATTCATTCACAGCTTAGTATGAATTAGCTCCAAAGCTTACTTTTTTACTCCCACTCAGCTAAGATCAGCTTCATGGGAAGAGTGCCAGTACTTCTTAGTGGTAGCAAATGAAGATTAGAATATTTTTTAACACAGCATTTTGAAGAGGCAAACAAGAATAGGGTGCCAGGGCGGAGGTTTCTAGCAATTGATCTTCACCTCTTGAAGGCCCCTGATTTTGGAAGAATCTGATGAAAGTTTCATCTACATCATCACGAATACAGTTTTTAGAAATTTGACCTTTAAGTCCTGGCAGCCAGAGGCCTCAGATTCAGAAGGCTGACTGCAGGGTCACGTGATGGGCCAGGGCCTTTGAGAAGTGGCAGCAGGAGCCAGGAAAAGGCAAAAGGTTGAAGTCTGTGCTCACTCATCTTGGAATTTCCTCAGATCTAGCCCAGCGCCTGAAATTAGCGTGAGATCTCTTGTTTATCCCTGAGTCCTATAGGCTCCTTTCCACGAGAACACAGATCTTTAAGTAAATCAGCCTTTGGGGGCTAATCTGGAAAGCTAGCTATTAAAGAAATAACTGGTTTTTATGGGAAAATGTGATCTAAGTTCCAAATGCCATATCTAGCCACTAACACTTAAGTTTCGGATATAAGACATGATTCCAGCACTCGAGGGACTGATCATTTAATTAGGGAAATAAATTATACATGTAAACCAGGAGCAGTGAACCCATGATGTAATCCAGTACTAGCGTGCACATAAACACACTCAAGGTCCAAGAATGGAGGAAGCAGTATAGGTAAGAGGAGTTGGGCTATCTGTGCTGGTCAGACACTTCCAGATTAGTGGGTCCAGGACTGCACATCGCATTTCAAAAGGTCCTTTGACAAGTCGTGTCCAGAGAAGAGCAGCCAGCATGGGAAATTGTCTGTTCAAATGACTCTTACCGGGAAACAGGTCATATGATGAATGGTTAAGGAGACTGGGGATGATCGGTCTGTAGAAAAGATTTGTTTCTCTAGGGCCAACGTGGTATAGTATAAGGAACAAGGGTTTTGGAGGCAGACAACCTGAGATTGATCTTAGCTCCATTTTTTTACTTGCTATATTACCTTGAGCGGGTCACCTAGCATCTCTGGTGTTAATTTCCTCTTCATAAAGTAGAGATAATGGTACCTACCTATGGCGAAGATGATCAATAATACGTTAAAAAGTGCGGTGCCTGACAGATGGTCTAGCCCAGAGGTGGAGCGGATGTGGTTAAAGATACAGGGGGTGTGAGTCTCGGCTCTGCCACTCGCTGCTTGGATAACCTGGAGCCAGTTCTTTGACCCCTCTGGTCTCGGTTTTCTCGTGCATAAAATGTGAATAATGATACTTGTTTCACAGATGCCTGGAAAACTCAATGAGAATACACGTTCAGGTACTTTGACAGAGTACTCCATAAATATCGTTAAGTATTCAAAATTAGCCACAAACTGTAGGCATCCGGCAAGTGGTGGGAACTCTTGTTACGAAGGGAGAGGCAGTACTGTTGTCTTCTGTGTGGCTCCGGAGGGCAGTCTAGGTTCTCTGGGTGGATGGGTGGGAAGAAGACTTGCGTCTTGTAGAAAGACCCTCCCAACCATCAGTGCAAAGGGCTGCCACGTGGTACATCAGCCCCACATAGCCACCCTTCCCCACCTTCTTCAGGACTGTGCGCCCAGAAAATGATAGAAACCAGCCACGGCACTTGCAGCTGGAGACCAGCTGCCAGACTCCCCTAGCACTGTTTCTTGCACCTGTAACTGGTTTGGGGGCATCGCTGGAGGATCTGGAGTCAAGGACGCCGGCCCAGTAGGAGAGCTGGTCTCGGGGAATTGCAGGGCTCTGGGCATGATTGAGGTGTCGCCTTAAACAAGCCCTGCATGGGATGCTGATGCACAAAGTTAGGGTTTAGCAAAGGAGGTGGGATCTGGGCCAGACCTGGCAAGGAGGCTAGGATTTAGGATGGAATAGGAAGAAAAGGAGGAGTTGTCTGGGGGAGAACTCTCTCCTGATTGATTGACCATCAGTGGCCCTATCTGGCCCATGATGGTTGCTGACCAAAGAGATGGACCCCTCCTTTTAGGGTCCTGAGCATGAAACCCTCCTCTCCCCTTCCCCTCCCCCCTGGAGCCTGGGGAACTGTGTGGCTCCTTGTTGGGCCACAGCTGCTGTCTCTCCCCTGCTGCTCAGCCATCTGTACCTGTAGAGATTTGGTGGACATACAGTGGGACCTGAAAGTCAGGCTGACCATGGCTGGACTGCATTCATCTTTCTGTGCTGGAGTAACATGAGGTCCTGGATTCCTGCCTCTTATGTGCAACTGGTTTCTCCCACCCTCCCTTCACTGTAGGGACAAAGAGAGAACAGACCCCTAGAAACTGCCCTCAACTCCTCAGGGCAGGTGGAGACTGCCGGAAGCCATAGTCCCAGGGTGTGTACCACACTGGCTGCTTGAGCAGCAGGGAGTCCTAGGGAAGGAGGGAGAGTGGTGGTCTCCATCAGAGACAGGGCCTTGTTGACAACTGGCTGGTCAGCTGCAGGGTTGGATGGAGCTAATCTGAGAAGAGAGGGGGTGTGGGAGGCCACTAGCTTGCCCTGAGCCCCAGGACACTCCAGGGGGCCTGCAGCTCTCAAAGATCCTGCCTGAAAAATGGCCAGCAGAGATTTACAGCTTCCCAGCATCCCCCCAAGAAGCCTGAGACCCAGGCTAGGGGAAAACACTCCATTATGCACACAGGGGCTGGAGCAGTCCCAGAATCCAGGAAATAAAACCCATTTGAAAGAAGGAGAGCATCTCTCCATGCGTGGAAGGAGCTGTTGGGGGTTCTCGCCATCTGTCAGGAAAACAACCTGTGGCTTTCACAGAGAGGAAGCCACGTCTGCCAAGCAGTCGATTTATCTTATTTGTTATTTATTTATTGAACAAACACTCACATTGTGCCAGGCACTGTTCTAAGCACCTTTCAAATATTAACTCATTGAAACCTCATTACCACTGCGGAGTAGGTGGAATTATTCCCCCATTTTATAGAAGATGAACCCCAATAACAAGCTCAAGGTCTTGAGTGGGTGAGAGACGAGTGTTCAAAGCCAGACAGCCTGGCTCTAGAGTTCATGTTCTGCCCCACTTCTTACTGTGCTGCCCAGAAGTCTCCTCTAGAAAGCTGGCCAGTGTGCCTCCATAGACCCTAAGTACCATAATCTCCTCCCCAAAAACATGCATGGAGCCATCATTTGCAAGAATGTCCCTTTTAGGGGCGCCTAGGTGGCTCCGTTGGTTAAGCAACTGCCTTCGGCTCAGGTCATGATCCCGGAGACCCGGAATCGAGTCCCACATCGGGCTCCCTGCTCAACAGGAAGCCTGCTTCTCTCACTCTCCCTGCTTGTGTACCCTCTCTGGCTGTGTTTCTCTCTGTCAAATAAATAAAAATCTTTAAAAAAAAAAAAAAAAGAATGTCCCTTTTAGCAAGTAAGGCAGCCTGATTCCAGGTAGAATTCGAGGGGTATCTGACTTACTGATGCTCCCCACCCTCTCTCACACATCTTCCCTCACAAAGGCCATAGAAAATGGTGACAACCACCAGTTACCCACTTACATTCCTATGATCATCCATTCCATGAATACATATTGAACACTTAGCAGGCATTTTCCTCAGCACTGATGAGGTGGGGGTGGAAAGAAAGGTGGGGGTCCATTTCCTCAAAACACACAGCATGTCTGGTTGGGATGACAGACAGCTAAACAAATCACCTGTGTAGCATGTGGAACCCTGGGTAGGGTAAGCCCTCCAGCTCATCGGAGAGGTGTCCCAGTGGGCACGAGGCACTGGGGGCAGGTTAGGAAGGACCAGTCTAGCTTGCTACAGCTGAAGGATGGCTTGAAATAGAAACCAGAGGGAGGGAGAAGAGTTCCAAGATTGCGGGAGGGTGAAAAACGGGAAGGCAGCAAATATTTAACATGGGAAAACTATGCAGCAATGAAAATGAATAGCTACAGTAACACCAAACAAATGTAGATTATTCTCACACCTCACACTGTGGAGTGAAATCATGTATGTTAGTGGATTCCATTTATATAGGGTCCAAACACCAGGTAAAAGTAAACTATAATGTTTAAGGATGTAACATAAATAGGAAAGCTACAGAGAAAAGAAAGAAAATAATTACCGTTAAAACCAGGTTATCTTTGAGGAAGATATCTTTGAGGGTAATGATTGGGAAGGGGCACAAAGGGGGCTGTTGGGTACTGGTAGTATCTTATTTTTCAACCTGCGTAGTGGTCCCATTGGTTATTACGGTAATAGATAAAGCTATACATTTTAGTTCTTTGGACCTTTCTCTGTGGGTACAGTTGTAAGGGGGAGGAGAGTAAAAAGGAGCGATAAGAGAATGGAAGGTCTGCATGAGGTGCAGGATAGTAAGAAAGAGGAGTTCCTCTAGTGGTTTACTGGGCTTCCCTCCACCTTAAAAGTCTCGTTTTTTCCCACTTAGCATCTATGAAATCAGGGTCCACCCCACCACCAACATTATCTCAGATGTGATCAAATGTGGGTGTTTCAGGACCCCACACCATGCCTGCTGCCTCCATCAGGTTGGTGTCTGACCTTCCTAGAGCAAAGCCAAGCCCACAGAGTTGGGGCTGCTGCAGGGCATATGTCCACAGTTTGTCAGGAGCAAGAAAGGAAGAGGGCTGTCATTGATGCCAGTGTGGTGGGGGGCCGGGGAAGGAAAGTTGGCTCACGCTTCCCCTGTGTTCCATCCCCCAATGACTGGCCAACCTCATGGTCATCTGCCTGCACCAGGAGGAGGAAGGACAGTCTCTGGTGGGCTCGGGGTGAAGAAATAAGGGTCAGGGAACCCATGAACCAGCCCTGGCCATACTTCTTCCAGACCCAGCACCACAAGTGGAGCTCACCCTTCAACTGAAAGATGCCTTCAGCTTCCATTTAGGGCAAGGGAGACCTGAGTTAGGAGCCTGCAAAGTGAGATGTCAGAAAGAGGTAGAAAAAAGTTTAGGTCAGATTTTGGAGGAAATTCCTGATGGCAACTGGGCCACCATGGAACACCCGCTCTGTGTAAACACTGCAATTCCCTTCTCTGGAGACTGCACAGTTGCCTCTGTGATGTCTGGGAGGCTTCATTGAATCAGCCAGAGTGAGTCCATGACACCACACGCCTCACCTGCATTAACTCATTAAGTCAGCCCCCAAGTCCAAGAGGTATGTGCTATTCTGCTATTTCCAGTTTAAGCCAAGGAAACTAAGGATGGGAGATGTAAAACAACGAATTGCCAAGCTCACAGAGCTGGTAAGTTGGCGGGGCGCGGGGGGTTGGGGATCTGTCATTTTCTGGTCCATTCTGTATCTCTTTTTCTGGAAGGATTATCTGCTTACAGAGAGCCGCTGCCTGCTTCCCTCCCAACTCCAGAGGATTTCTTCCAAATAGTGGCCAGAGAACAGCTACTATGGCTTGATGGCTTACCACAATCTCACTTGATTCCTCTTCCCATCCTTGGCCCCAAGCCTTTCCAAGTGTGCTAAAAGTAGTACTGATCAAATCGAGGTCTGTCCAGCAGCCAGGACTATTTTGACTCTGTCCTCAGGAATCATCTGGTCTGAGGCGTGTACAAGCTGGACTGCTCCTATGAGCACTCAGATGTGATGCCAGGAATGTTCTGGCCACACACCTGTCCCCAGAGCTGGGCCAAAGCTGCCGCTCACCCCATGGCCTCCACCACATGCCTCCTGAGATGCTGGTTCCAGGCAGGATGGATGGTGGGAATAGGAGGCTTATGTCATTCTCCATAAGAGGACAACCACCAGTTACCGTGACACTGCCTCCCACGCTCAATCCAGTGGAGGCACATTAACCTCTGGATTTATGACAACCACTCCAAATGGAGGCCTGTACCACAAGCCTCCTTAGAGACAGCACACACTATCCCTCCATGGGAGAGGCTGAAGGATTTCCTTCCCTGGAGGTCTTTAAGAGTGGAAGAGACTTGAGTCTGGCTGGCTTCAATGTAAGTCTTGGTGCAAGGCTCCTCCCATCCCCACCTTTGCAGGGATGACTCGGCCATTCTTTAAAGGCCAGCTGAAGAACCGCCTCGCTCCGAAAGTCCTCCCTGACCAGTGGGCTCACCTTTCTCTACCACCCAAGGGAACAAACACACTGCCCGTTAATAGAGGGTTTCTTCCCCCTTTGTCTGTAGCCTTCGCTCTAAGCTGCTTCCCTTCCCCTGTCAGCTGATGAGCCAGACACTGTGCTCGGGGAAACAAGGCGGCCGTCTCCTTCTTGTGTCGGTTCCCTACGTGGTCCATACACACACCCCGAACATCTACCCTGCCAGGGATGGACACTCAAGATATACCATGTCTGCTAAGACTGGGTTCTGGCCTGAGAGCAACTCCCCAGTCTCGGAGGGAGAACTATTACCATATAGCGGGCTAAATGCCATTATTCAGAGCCTTGATGGTCTCTGCCCCAGAAGTTGGGAAATGCCTCGCAGATTTGATCTGTGGCAGGTCTTTCCAGAAGCTCAGAGACACACGCAGCGGAAAAGTGGGGGAAAACGTTGCAGCAGAGGGAAGGACAGGTGCGAAGACAAGAAGGCACCACAGGGCCTAGTGCAGCCCAGAAAGGCCAGAAAGTTGCCCTATTTTTCCTGTGTTCTCCGACCAAGTGGCCATAGACAGGAGAAATTGGAACTCCATGGAGCAGGAAAACAGGGCTTGGGCCCTACCCCTTCCCCAGAAGGTGTCAGAAGCTGAGAGCCCCTGCTTCTCTGCCCCTTGGGGCATGTTATCCAACACCCAGCCCCTCTCTGTTCCTTCCCAGTTAGGATGAAATTGGCCCTCGTGACACTAATGTGTTTTTCTGCTTGTTAGAATCTTAATGCTGTATGAATCACAAGGCCCAGCTGCCCTGGCATGGCGGTCAGGGTCAGAGGTGTGAATTAAAATAACACATGATCCTGGCGGCTTCGGCCAGGGGCTGCTGGGGCCACTGCAGGGGTGGCTTGGCTTCGTGGCTGATAATGAGAGTACTTCCAAGGCTGTTGTTCTCACGCTCGTTCCTTAGACAGCCGGAAGCACCTTGCCCACCTCATCCCATAACAATAGCATGAAGAGCCGCCTCTTCGTGAGCACATTATGAGTACAGTTTCATTTCATCACGAGCAACTTTATAATGTAGGGCTAAGGGACTTGCCTCAAACCTCACAGGAGGTCATGACCAAGCCAGAATCTGAGCCCCAGTCTCTCGGACTGCGGAAAGCCCAAGCAACTCTTTCTAATGCCACCTGGGTTGAGCAGACTAGACAGCTTGTCCCCCTGCCTTAGGCACCCCCAGATCTCCCTTTGCTTCAGGGCAAGTCTCCTTCCTACTCTGACATTTGTCATATATTTATTGCATGCTGCTGGGTGTGAAGTGTGGGTACAAGGACCTAGAGAAGATACAAAGATATAGAGAGCCAGTTACCATGTAGCTCCCATGCCAGTGGGATCCACAAGGACCGCTATTCTGCCACTACTCAAAACTTTTCCTGCTTAAAGTGACCTGTGCCGCCTTCCCAACACCCTGACCGACACATTTCTCCTTCTAACCTTCTATAGAGCCCATTACCCAAACCACCCAACCTTTGCTTTGCTTCTGCTTTCTTTCACTCGGGAGTTATTTGCGTGTCATTTGCATATGGAAGGCGCTGGGGATACATTAATTAGACGAATTAATAAGACATGGTCTCTGCCCTCATGAAGCACAGTCTAAGAGCAGGAGACAAACATGTCATTAGTACTGGGACTGAAGAGCCCTGGGACACCACTTCCTCCCTCACCCCGACAAAGATGTGGACTCAGTCTCATAAATAAAAAGAACATTTCTATCTGCTGCTATCTCATAAGGGAACATTAGAAAAGTTACTCCCTGCTTTGAGCTATAGCATGGGAAAAATAACCATATTTATGCTATAAAATGCAAGGGATGGGCTTTGTTAAGTAAACTTAAGTACATGGTGATCCTTTTTAGGTTGGCAAATATTTTGTAGTTGGTAGTTGTTACTGTGTTTGTTTTCTGACTCCCTTGAGATGCCTACATAAATCTGAGTAGAGTATTCAGTCAATTTCAGTCGATTTAAGTTGAATTCATTCAGATTCCCCCCCCCCCCAGCTGCCCACCCTCTGGTGGTCCTGTGGGCTTTTGGGGCCATACAAATGCTTGGCCTGCTTGCTGGGGGGTTGGCTGTGAGGACAAAATCAGGGTTTGAAAGTACCTTGGAAGTTATCAGTATTCAATACGGAGCTGTACTGACTCTTGGGAGACCAGTCTGGTTGTCCATCTTGGGGGGCACTGTGCCAGTGGTCCTGACTGTGGAGCTACAGACAAGGGGCCGCCTCTTCCCTGATTTAGGCTCCCAAACCGCCAGGAGAGTGCTTGTGACATAGGCACAGTCTCTAGGGGGACCAGGCCACCATGTGCCCACCCGCAGTAGCCCTTCCCCTCTCTTTCCAGCACCCCTACCCCACGGAGGATGAGAAGAGGCAGATCGCAGCCCAAACAAACCTCACCCTCTTGCAAGTAAATAACTGGTGAGTTATCACCCGCCCAGAGGTTCTCAGGTCCGGGGATCACTTGCTTGGCAAGGGTACGTATGGGGGGTGGGATACGTATGGGGGGTGGGATCTCTTCCCCCCCCCCCCCCCCCCCGGGGGGAAGAGACAGCTCAGCCCAGCCCAGCTAGCACTGCAGCCTTCCCCTCTGGGCTAGAAACAGAATCAACCCAACCGCCTTTGAGTTTCATCCGCAGCTTCATAGCGCCCTCTGCTGCAAGATTGTGTCAGCACCATCACGGCAAGCTTCCCGCCTACCGGAAAGCCTGGCCAGGCCTGTAGGGCCCACCCACTCGGAGGCAGGCAGCCAAGGTCTGGAGGAGCCCCCGGGGTCATCTGGGCTACCCACCACCTCCAAGACCCGAGAAACTACAGGGTTCTGCAAAGCTGGGTGGGGAAGGAGGTGGGAGAGTTGGCTGTTCTGGCTTCACAGGCATCTCTCTTCCCCTTCTCTGTGTCTGGCTGGGCGGTCGCAGAAATCTCAGAGAGCAAGGTTGGTGGGGTGAGGGTAGACCCAAGATTTGGAGCCCCTGCTCTGAGCCATGACCCTAGAGAGAAGTCAGAGTTTAGTGCTTCTAAGGGGACCCCTACTTCCTCTGTTCAAAACTGACGAGTCCTGAGTAGATTTCTTTCTCTCTCTTTTTTTAAGATTTTATTTATTTGAGAGACAGTGCGTGAGAGGGCAGAATGTCAGAGGGAGAAGCAGACTCCCTGCAGAGCCGGGAGCCCGAAGCGGGACTTGATCCCAGAACTCCAGGATCATGACCTGAAATGATCCTGAGCCGAAGGCAGTGGTTTAGCCTACTGAGCCACCCAGGCGCCCTCAGAGTAGATTTCTGACCCTCCTCATACATCCCTCCCATGCTGCTTTGTGGTAACCAAGCTCTAGGTGATTCCATGAGCCCCCAGGGCTGCCCAGGGCTCTTCTCCCAGCTAGGCTTTCACGCCCTACACAAGCCCCCAGTCTCTTCTGAACAATGGGTCAGCCGCAAAGAGTCTGGAAGCAGCTATCACTCCCTGCATATGTGCGCTCGCGTACACACACACACACACACACACACACACCACAACCCCGGGGGAACTAACCAGGTGTCCCTTTATCCCGGGGAAGGTTCATCAATGCCCGGAGGCGCATCCTGCAGCCCATGCTAGATGCCAGCAACCCAGACCCTGCCCCTAAAGCCAAGAAGATCAAGTCGCAGCACCGACCCACCCAAAGATTCTGGCCCAACTCCATTGCCGCGGGGGTGCTGCAGCAGCAGGGTGGCGCCCCGGGGACGAACCCGGACGGTAAGAAGGGGGGTGGGGGTGCTCGGCCTGGGGCTGGTGGGCGAACCTCCTGGACAGTGCCGTAAGGGCTGACGAGTGGCAGTGGCATTTCTGTCACAATAGTGATCTCCTTCCAAGGATGTGTGCAGGCCTGAAAGAAGGGGGTGCTTTTGCATATATTTTCACAAGCCAAAAAGCAACCTCACAAAGACGAGCGGGGGACCATGGTCCTCTGAGTCAGTGACTGCTCAACAGAGTCCCCTCCTCACTCCCACACCCACCCGAAGTCCCGTCGCGCCTGTGAGTGTCTGCACGGCTCCCCAAGAGCCAGGGCCATCTATAAATACCGAAGCAGGCAGCTGGCTCGCGAACGGGGGCCAGGAAGAGCTTTGTTTCCCAGCTTCTCCATCACACCCTCCATATATACTTTTCCAATTGCCGGTCGCCTGGTGCACAATGAATAATTCAATGAGCCAGACATTTTATAACTTGGCACGTGGAGATAGCTCTGTGTGGGAAGTGGCGTGGAGGCGTGCGTGTGCGCGCGCATACCTTCGTGTGCATCTCTGCGGTTGCATTCAGGTGCCTCCGTGCTGATGCCTTGTCAGCTGCAGGGGAAAAACTCAGAGTTTGAGCTAGACGGACCAAGGGGAGAATCCCATCTCCATCGTGCCTGACTGTCACTTTGAGCTGATGCCTTAACCATCTGAGACTCTGTTTCTTCCTCTTTAGAATGGGGATGATAACCTACCACACAGAATTGGTGGAAAGTCCAAGTATTTAACGTACTTACATAGAAGCTGCTCATGGAATGGTAACTGGGGTCACTGCTTCTTGGGAAGGGGCAGGGAGGGGCTGACGCTCACATGGACCGGGGACTTCACACCTGGGAACTGGTGAGCGCTCCACGAGCCAGTCCTTGCTGCTCTACCCAACACCAGGGTTCCTGAGCCCGACACTTGCCTTCTTCTCTTGCGTAGGTTCCATCAGCTTGGACAACCTGCAGTCCCTGTCCTCCGACAGCGCCACCGTGGCCATGCAGCAGGCCATGATGGCCGCACATGATGACTCATTGGATGGGACAGAGGAAGAGGATGAGGATGAAATGGAGGAAGAGGAGGAGGAGGAGCTGGAGGACGAGGCCGACGAGCTTCAGACGACAAATGTCAGCGACCTGGGCTTGGAACACAGTGACTCCCTGGAATAGTTGGCTGCCCAGACGGCACTGGTCACCGAGCAGGAGAGGAGTGTCTTCAGGAGAGCTCCGGGGGGGGGGGGGGGGGGGGGGGGCTGGGCAGGCAGCACCAAGGAAGTTGGCCCTAGCTTCCCCAAATCAGTAGCTTGAAGAAACGCAGAGGAGACCCCTGCTCCTTCCCAACTACAAGCTTCAGTGAGCGCCCCAGCCCCACCTGCCTAGACCTGCAGAGGACTCCATTTGCGGCGCCGGCCAAGCAGCCTACAGAAACAGGAGGGAGAGCTGGACTCACGAAATCCCTGAGGACAGATGGCACCCATGCCCCTGCCCAGACTGAAGGACTGGAGTTGTTTACAAGCCCTGCGCTGTGAGGCGGACCGGTGCTGTCCAGAGTGAGCCTTTCCAGGGACACAGTTAGGAGGAAAGAGAGAGCCAAGGGGGTATGGGTTCCACCCCCATGAGGTTCTCAGCTCCTTGACAGACACTCAAGGGCAGGGGGAGCCCAGACGCCTCACCAGTGGCTAGCAGAGTGGGACGCGTCACATCTTGCAGCTGGAACTGGGACCCAGGCTCCCGAGGGCTCCCGCTCCTTCCTCCACGGACCCGTCTCAGGCACGGGCGACCATGGTCTGGGAAGAGAGAGGGCAGGGACCACCACAGCCACCTTCTCTCTCTGTCTCCTGGAAACGAATGGTAAGCTGGCAGGCTTGGATTGTAAGGGGTTGAGAGGACTCCCTTCCCCTGGGTTGTCTCCAGGACCCGAGGAGATGGCAGAACCTGGACTAGGAGCCATATCAAGGTGACTTCGGGGACCACAGCCATCACTAGGTGGTCATAGAACTCTGCTCCTGTAACCACAGGACAATGGTGTCTTATCCCAGATGGAGCTCCTCAGATGTCCCGGCCCTCAGCCCCCATGGCTGTGCCCCTGCTCCCAGGCTGCCTCCGCCAGCCCCATTCTCTCTTCGTCATCCTACCCATCAGAGAAGGCAGAAGAAACATTGGAAAGAAGCATCCAGTCCACTGGGAAGCCAGGGGCTGGAGAAGGTGCCACATCCCTCTTCCCATCAGTATCCAAAGTGTGGGTGAGGGCCCAAAGGGATGGCACCCCAGAACCCAGTGGTGCCCCACCCCCACACACCTCGATGATCTAGCACCATGACACACAGCACTGGGGGAACTGGGGCTCCCTGGAGGAGGAGGCTTTCCACCACCTGCCCTAACTCCCACCCTCGCACCCCAGCGTCCAGGCCCCCGTGACTGACACCCCCTCCTCTCCTCCTCTCCCACCCCTTGGCTGTGACTGTCAGGACGGCTCACGCACGTATTTTCCATTGGATTTAATTTAATGGACTTGCAGTTTCATTTGTAAATCGTGTATTGGCCATCTCCTTCAGCGGCAGGATGCGAGTGGCTACCCGGCTCATCCTGAGGGGACCTCAGGGCCCTCTGGGGCTTCCCCTCCCCCACCCGGTTGGGGTGGAGCCAAAGGATGGTCGCTTTCCTGAGGTCTCCCTGAAATGAATGTATTTCTCCCCCAAAAGAGCTGATATTTAATGTTTTAATAGGGATTTTTGAGAAACAAATACCTTATTTATAATCTGGGTGATCCAATCATTTTTTTACTCCCTTTTGATGCCATAAGTAGAGGAAAGTCTAGCTTTTTTGGCGTGAGACTTTTGCAATGTGCAGTGGGATAAAATACATTTCCTTTTCTGGTTCATTTTTCTTGTTCTCGCTCTCTCTCTCTCTCTCTCTCTCTCTCACACACACACACACACACACACACACACGCACCCTGTCACAGAGCACAGGCACACCTGCACACGCCCACACATCCTCCTCCCAGCCCCTCCACCTGCCTAATGTTATGCAACCTCCTTCTGATGTATCCACCAAACCAGTACTGAATGTGGCCGAGAAGTTTTCAGTAAATCTTATTACCTACCATCATCCTGGTGCTCAGTTCTTTTTCCGTGGTTAGTGGGGCCTTGGACGGGAGCAAATTTGGAGGCCTCAGCCTGCCTCTTGTTGAACTGACTATCCATGGAAGGCAACAAGGTAGAAGGCTCTCTGAGTGACCTCAGTTTACCTGTCTGGGCAGGAAGACAGCCGCGTTTGGCACAGGCATGGCATACGTGTGGAGCTCAAAGACAAAGAGATTAGGGAAAGGAGCCCGAAGGATACTCTGCACTGCCCTCTCCTGGCAATTCTCCCCCATAGCAGCGGCGCGCTCAGAATGTGGTCTCCGGTTGACCACACTCTGCCCACCTCAAAGGCCTTCCAAGGGTTTTCATCCTCAAAGCTGGTGGCATCACAGCCCCTCCCCCAACCCTCACTGTCCACCCAGGGCCCAGGAATTGGGAAGGAGAGGAAGTCTTGACTGTCACTTTTAATCTAAAGCCTGCCATGTTCAGAGAGGAGCCTGCCTTCCGAAGCCCAGGGCTCAGCTCTGTATTCCTCGGGGCAAGCGGAAATTCAGGCATAGCCTTTCTTGTTAATTTCAGCCCTGAGTTTTCCTTATCTGGGCATTGTTAGTGAGATGTCCAGGGCACCGGCTTAGGGGCAGGACAGAGGCGTTCCTTGCCCACTTTCACAAAGGCCGGGAAGTCTGCCTTCCCTGTGGACAACCTCCGGCCAGGCTAAAGGCTGGGAAAGCAGAGCTCGCATGGGCGAAATGGGCCTGTACACAACTCTGATGAGTGCTCCCTAGGTCACCGCTGTCACAAAGCCCAAGCCTCCTATCATACCTGGGGAGACTCCATGAGAAAGCCTCAAGACCCATGATACATTAGGGCCCCACCTCCCAGAGCCAGGAAACCAGCAGGCTTTCAAAGAAGTGTTTTCCAAGGAAGACACTGATAAAAGACATGCCATCCAAAAAAAAAAAAAAAAACATGGCCAAATTAATCTAGGATGAACTGCATATTCTATTTTGCTGGTGGATTTTCATAAGGCACATTTGTATAGTAAAGGCTCTGAGGAGTCCTGCAGAAAGAAACCTGTTTGTTTATCCTGTTCTCCAGATTCATTTGCCTTTTTTCCCCAAGTAATATCTATTCCAATTTCACTGGTATTCCACAAAACACATTCTATGCAACACTATTCTAAGAAATTACAGAGTAGCCTGCTGGTGGGCCTCTCCCACCTACAGAGTGGGCCTCTCCCACCCCTTCCTCAGTCCTTGTATCAAGTTCTGCAAGCTTTTCAACCATGCCACCAATGAGAAATGGGTTTCCCAAATCATTTGAGATGTGGCTGGTGGTGTTATAAGGAAGCAGCCACCTCTCTCTCCGTGTATGACCAAGCCCTATCCAACCCAGGGAGAAGATGTGCCGCAATGCCACAGTCGCTGAGGAAGTAAGAGAAAAGGGACAATGCAGGCTGGGGCTGGGTGCTGGTGCTGGGACCCTGGACACCGTGCCAGCTGACTTCTGGCCCCACCCCTATCCCAGCAGGGTAGACCGTTCAGGTTGGAAGTTTCCTGCTCCTGGGGACCAGTGGCCAGAGCTACGCTGCCTTGACCAGAGCCCCGTCTGCTGCCTGGAGCACAGGCAGATGAGGGCAATGGCTCTGTCATGCTCCCTCATTCATCCAACGTATTTACTGAGCACCGACTCTGCCTCAAGCAGTTTCTGATACAGAGGCCACAACTACGATCAGCAAAGACAATGTTCTCCTCTTCAGGGAGTTTACGTGTCCTAGTAGGACACTGAGACTGAACGTGTGCTTGCAACAACCCCTTAATGGTTAAAATATGGCCTCATCCTGGGACAGTGAGCTCAAACAGGACCGTCCAGAGTTGCAGACAAGACTCTCAGGTCCAATGGGACGTCCAGGTCCAACTCAGCTCCCAGCTACATCTTGTTTCTACCAACATTCTTTCTAAAATATTTTGTGCTGACATTGAAACGATAGAGACCTGTAACTCAGGACCTAGATTCCTACACAGGCACAGCAGGGCGGGTTCGAACCATTGCCCCCAGGCTCTCATGACACCGAGTGCCTTGCGTGTGCTCTCCCCAACCCCCACACCGAGTGCCGCGTGCCACAGTGTTCTCAAGTCATCACTGTTTGGCTGGCGTATCAGTTACGTATGCTCCCACTCCCTTTTATTTTGTATTTATTTACTTATTCTTTCTCCATATCTGTATTCTTGCTTTTAAAAAAGAAACTCTTCCTCTATACCCACGTCCCCATCAAGTGTGAGAAAACAAAACAGTCCAAGAGGCTCTGCCTTTGGGAGAGAAAAAAATCCGAGAGAACTTATCTGTGGAAGTGAAGGAGCTCCTACCTGCCATTGCCGAGTGTACCTGTGTCCCACATGAGACCTCTTCCCTCCTGCGACCTGCCTCCCCGGCCTCGGCAGGAACAGTAACCCTGGGGCAGAGAACTGTCCAGGGTACTTGCCTGCAGATTCGGTCTCCTGCCCAACTTTTCCCCAGACTCCAAGGCAAGATGCCTGAGTACTTTGAGAAACACAGCTCTCAAGAAGTAGTTTTCGAGGCACCGGGATGGTTCACGGGGTTAAGCGGCAGGTTATGGATTTTGGCTCCGGCCATGATCTCAGGTTCGTAAGACCCAGCCCTGTAACCAGCTTTGTGCTAGGCGTGGAGCCTGCTTACGAGTCTCTCTCCCTCCTCTGCCTCTTCTTTCCTCCTGCCCCCTGCCCTCTCCTCTCAAAAGAAAGAAAGAAAATAGTTTTGTTTTATTTCTTTAGATTTTATTTATTTATTTGACATAGAGACACAGCGAGTGAGGGAACACAAGCAGTGGGAGTGAGAGAGGCAGAAGCAGGCTTCCCGCCGAGCAAGGAGCCCCATGCGAGGCTTGATCCCAGGACCCGGGGATCATGACCTGAGCTGAAAGCTGACACTTAGCTGAGCCACCCAGGCGCCCCAAGAAAGAAAATAGTTTTATGTTGCCTTTTAGAAGTTACTTGTTTAGTGCTCGCTTCGGCAGCACATATACTAGAAGTTACTTGTTTATAGCTGCAGCCTTTAACTTCCTTTTGCTATATAGACTCCAACCCCAGTATTCAGTCAGTGAGATTCACAGGTGCCTACTAGGTACCTGGCATCGTACAGGGGACAGAGGACCATTCGGCTTTCCATAGCACCGGGGGCGAGGGATCGTGGAGGACCGGCAGAGAGAATGCCAGTCGATCACATCGCGCTCTGTGCATTTCCACTCTGACATCTTATTTCCATCCCACACATGAGGCAGATTTTATTATACCACTTTCAAGTGTACATATCTTATAGTTTTATATTTCTCAGCCTCTCTCCGGGCCAATCTCATTTAACCCCCTTGCAAATTAAATGCATCTCATTAAAGCAAACCCATTTAGGACAATGCCCTTCAGGTGTGTGCATCTTTGTACATCTTTCATTTTAAGACAAGTGTTTGATTTATTTTTCATCTCATTACACTCTTTAAAATTATGTGCATCTCATTACACTCAGCGTGGTGAGACGACTTATTTCAGGTGTAGACATTATACCCAGTATTATCAGGCAAGAATATTTTTTTCATTTCATTACAAACCTTACAATTTATGTACATCTCATTACAATCAGCCGTTTAAGACAATTCCCTTCAGTTGTGTATATCTCATTATACCTTTTCAATTTCAGATTTTTTTTTTCCCTCTTACTACACTCAAGCATTATTCAGAGAACTCTCGGCCGGTGTGCATATCTCACCTCCACCTGTTATTTTGTAAATTTCAGGGTGGTGGTTCCCCCCATAAGCATTACAAAATTTTCATTACACAGAACCTGTTTAAGGCTGGCTCTGCCCACCCACGGGCCTCCCATGCTCCTTCATGGGGAGAGGAAGAGCCATGGGTTCTCTAGGATTTGGTCAAGCCTCCGCTAACAGCTCCCCCTTACACACACACACGGACTATCTAAGTTAACTTCCTCACTTACACATTGAGGGGTTAGAGGAGATGGTCGCTAAGCTCCCCTCAGTTGATGGTCCATGAAACTAGTCCTGCAGATGATGACGTGGGTCCCCCAGCTTCTCCTGGGAAGACCTGCTCCGGTCTCCGGACAGCCCACCACCTCTGCTGGATAAGCGGAGATTGACCTCGCCATCGAGGTTTCCAGCAGCCAGCGGGTTTCCTCCTTCTTGCCTCCCTCCTGATAAGGTCTCACTAGGGTATCCATGCGGGGTCACCTTTTGGAAGGAGAGGGACAAACCTGGCTCTCGTGTTGGAGTCTCCCAGAACCTTGGAGCCAGCGGCGTCTTTGCCTCTCGTGTAGCCCCACCCAGGAGCTCTGGACCCCGAGCACCCAAGGATTGCTGGGCGGCCATCTGGGGCTGCAAGCCCAGGTTCTGTTCTCTGCTGAGTCAGAGTCCCCTGGGCTGGGACCGAGGTGGGTGAGTGCATTGTAGACAGCACCCCAGCGGTTCTGAGCCCCTGCCTCACCCAGGCCCGGTTTCAGAAAAGGGTCCGAGGGAGCAGGTGTCCTGAGCAGAAAATGCCTGATGCTCTGAGTATTGGCCCTCCTAGAGCTGTTTGCCCACAGCAGGGATCCAAGCCCAGAGGCAACACCATCCTTTCTTAGCCCAGAGAGGGTCAGGAAACCCAATCTGCTCACCCCACACAGAAACCCCGTGCACAGCGCACTGTATACCATCACCTGCCTTTACCGCCCACCCCCAGCCTTCAGGAGCCCAGGCCTCCCAGGGAGAAAGACTACATTGTGCCCAGAACCACTCAGCCCTCCACCTTCACCGTGATCCCAGATCTGCCTTCTGGAGACAGCCCCAAGAAGCAGAACCCCTCCAGACTGTTTAAATGTGGTCTCCAAGGCTTGGTGAACATGTGGAAGAAGCATTTTAGGAGATCTGCAAAGCCTTTCTCGAATCCCTTGAACTAAGTGCTCACGTTCCCACCCGTCTGGCCCAATCATAAGGCATTCGAGGGTTCTCTGTGTCTGGGGCAGTCTGTCCCTTGCCTCTTCTATGGCTCTACCTGTCTCCTTAGCAGTGAAAACAGAATCTGTTCGCTAAGTGCAAAAATACATTGGACCTTTCAGCCTCCCTCCTGCACCACTCCCCTGGAATGAACCTGCTGAGAAATCAGAATACGATCCAGCTCCTGCCTCTTTGCTTTGTCTGCTCCAGGCTCTCCTGGAGGCCACGGCCGTGGAAGCAGCAGGTGCCTGTGTCCCCTGGGCGGCTGAAAGGCAGATTTAGTGAGCACAGAGAATAGAGGTAGGGCTGCTTTTTGAGGAACTGCCCACTCCTTCTCTAGTCTTCTTTTGTTTTCAGGTCCTGTGCCTACTGAACTGAGACATGATCAGGTCCGCAGCAGTAGGAAGGCCACAGCGCCTGGCCCTTTCCTTCTGGTCCTTAAAGTTTACGAGTAAAAAATACAACTTACTGAGCATTTAGCACATATGCAAGACGCTGTATTCAGAATACTGCTATTAGTATTCCTAGCTTTCAAATGAAGAAACTGGGGCTCAGAAAAATTATTTCCTCCAAAAGTATTTAGCTAATATGGGGGCACAGGGTGGTGCAGTCCGTTGAGCGTCTGACCCCTGGGTTTCAGCTCCAGTCAAGATCTCTGGCTGGGGGGATGGAGCCCCATCCGTGCTCAGCGTGGGGTCTGCTTCTCTCCCTCTGTCTCTGCCCTTCCCCCTGCTCTCACTCCTGCTCTCTTTCTCTCTCTCTCTCTTTCAAATAAATAAATCAATCTTTTTTAAAAATGATGTAGCCAATATGTAGTAGAGCTAGGATTTGAACCCATGCTCTTCCTATGAGGTAATTTGTCTCCCAAAGCCCCACCGTGAGTAGGGCTGCCTCCAGCGGCGAAGGCAGACGCCCCCTCTTCCCTGAAATCTCAGAGGTGCCTGCATCCCTACACCTGCCTTCACTCCTCTCCTCTAAGGACTCCACATGCAACAGCATTCAAAGGTTTGGGAGGCAAAGCTTAGCCCACTCCCCCTCCACCAAGCACAGCACCTACCGCGTACCCCCTGAAGTGGCTACTGGGGATAGAAGTTGGGGTAGGAACCAGACCTCTGCACAATTTTCGAGGAGCTGTGCTTTGGAAGGGGTCCCGGAGCTCATCCTAGAGAAGAGGCTGCGGTTAACCATCCACGAACTGGGATAAAGTGATCAACAGCAAGGCCAAAGCTAGGCTCCTAGATTTTTAGACTTGACTGCCAAGAGTAAGGGCAAAACTAGGTTGGAAGGGAGATGGCGGAGAATGGGTCCCCTGATAGAGCAGACAGGCACAGAGCCCAGGGGCCCTGTCAGACCTCTGTTGGAGGAGGTGGGGAGGAGAGGGGATGCCGTGCAAATAGTCCAGACTGGAACCCAGACCCCTGCTCTTCCGCTAGCTTGCTTCTGCATTTCTGCGATGCACTCTTCCTGCTCTCAGGCAGACAGGTTGCAGAGTGGAAGAGAGAATGAGGAGGGGGACACAGGGTAGGGGCAAGAGACAGAGAGAGGAAGAGAGAGGAACTAGATGTGCATGCGTCTCTGGGGTTTTTCAGACAAAGCTATTATCAAAATGCCAACCAGCTCCTGCCTGGCCGATTTGCATATTCCATGCTGTGCTCTTTGAAGCAGGATGAATATGCATGAGGGCTTGGGCGGGGTGTGGAGCTGCTGGGCTGTGGGCTAAGGTGGCTCATTGTTCTTTTCAAAGGAAGGCATTGATATGAAGCCAAGGCACCTCTCCGGTCAGCAGAGTGGCCTCGGCTTCCCCTCCCCTCCCTCGCGAAGGGAGGAGGAGAGCAAAGCTGAGGCTCAGACAGAAAGCCTGGCGACTATCCTCTCACCCTCTTGAGGAAATAAATAATGAAGCACCATCAAGAACGCAAGTCTCTTCTCCAAGAGCAGCAGTTAATTACCCTGCCCTCCACGCATGCTAATCACGGAGGCTGGCTTGGTGGCGGCAGTCAGCCTCCTGGCATCGAGGGTGCCCCTCCCCACTCTGTGCTCCTGCTGCAGAGCAGGCTGGTGCCCCAGGTTGCTCCCTGCTCTTGGCCTTGGGCGAGACCCTCAACGGCCGCAGTATGTGGGTGAAGTGCGAGGCAGGACGCTGCGGATGCTGGGAGCGGGTCCCGGAGGCTGGCGTGCCCATCTGAACCTGATTCATGGTTCCTCCTGAGATAGCCGCAGGCTGCACCTCCTCACTGACCATCCACATCTCGGCTTCCTTGGCACCAGCCAACCAAAGTCACCCTGCAGACCATCCAGAACAGATAAAGTTCTATTTCATATTTCAAAGCCAGTGTGTCCCACAAAACTTGGGGCCACAACACTCTTCCCTGTTAGCTTTTCCTGCTGAGTTGTCACATCTATCTCCCTCCTGAAAGAGAGACAAGGGTAGGGAACGTTGGCAAGATGGCTTTATCCCCATGTGATTGTTTCGACCCCACGTAAATGAAGGCTGCTGTCTGGGCTCTACAGGGGAGTTTCCTTCCCGGGACTTGATCATGTGACACTTGGCAAAACCCACGCAGGGGGGCCTTTCACTGAAATGAACAGACCTTGGTGAAAGAACACGGCCCTCAAAGTCCACCTGCTTCCTACTGGGGAGGCTGCCCGTAGGCCCCGGGCTGCCGGTACTCTTGCTGCGTGCGGCCAGCCAAGACTGGCTTGACTTTGGCCATCAGGGGCGACCACAGTCTGAAGGGTCCGTTGACCTGGGGCGCCGCCTCCAGGGTTCTATAATCCAGCGGAGGAGGAGAGGGGAACCCTGGGGGCGGGGAATCGCATTCACCTTTTAAGCACACTTTGCGCTGGAGAGCTTCTTCAAATGCAGACTCTGATGCAGGAGGTCTGGGCTGGGGCGTTTCTCACCAGCAGCTCCGTGTTGTCAGTGCTGCTGGTCTGGGCACCATGTGCCCAGCAGGAGCGAGGACAGAGGGAAGGACAGTGCAAAACCACGAAACTGGGACCAAACATTTCTACTAAGACTGCCGATGGGGACAGAAGGCCAGAAAAGGGGGACCACTGTCTCCACCTTTCCCTGCTCACCTCCTCTAGCTTGAGTGTATCCCTGACACTCGAGATTTATTTTTAACTGCCAGCAGCTTTGATTAGCTTGTCTCCGCTGCCTCACACAGCTGGGTACACTGGGGGGAAGGAGCGGCTGACCCAGCTCGACAAATCCAAGGCAGGAAGAAATGCTCTGGAGGATTCTGTTTCCCTCTCGCTCAGATGGGTGAAGAAACTCCACCGCCGGCAAGTAACCTGGTGCCCCTGTGACCCTTGGCACAGTGCCAGTGACGACAGAACTGAAGTCACCCCTTTCCATCAAAGCACTGGGTCTCGTGTCAGTGCGCCGACCCCTAAGGACGCGCGTGGGAACCTATGGTTGCTTCGAACCTCCCACAGCAGCCAGGGCTCCACCAGCGAGGATGGTGTGCTTGGGGTTGTGGGGGCGGGTGCCTGACTTAGAGCTGTAGGGCAGCTTCCCTGGAGTGGAGGGCCCCCCCCAGGCAGGACGGCTCGTGCTCTCACGGCCCTGCTCCCAGAAAAGCAGAGGCCCAAGAAGTGAAAGGCGAGAAACCGGGGATGCCTTCTGTTGTCACCACGTGGACCCACAGCCTCCCGTGGGGTTGCCGACGTGATACAGCGTGCTTCTCTGTTTGGCACGTTCGGTTAAAGCAAACACCCTGCAAAGAGCGGGTGGGAAGGAGCGGTCTGACTCTCCCCCTTCCGACATCTCTGCTTGCCGGTCTCCCCATCCATAACATCTGGGTGACACCACCGCCTCCTGCCACGGAGGCTCGCTCTGATGTGAGACTCGGTGACAAAGGGACAGGGTCAGTGACAGGCGCATGGCAAGGGCTCAATAAAGGTTTTTGTTTTTCGATGGGGCTGTGGAGGGACGCCTGAGTGAGCTCAGTCGGTTAAGCATCTGCCTTCGGCTCAGGTCGTGATCCTGGGGTCCTGGGACGGAGCCTCCCGCATCGGGCTCCCCGCTCAGCAGGGAGTCTTCTTCTCCCTCTCCCTCTGCCTTTCCCCCTGCTTGTGCTCTCTCTGTCAAACAAATAAAATCTTAAAAAAAAAAAAAAAAAAAAGACAGGGTTGTGGGAATTCACGAGGTTCTTGTCATTCAAGCCAGAAGATGGAAGCCAAGAGAGTTCGGGGTGTTGGAAAATCGAGGCAGCACCCTGGTGAGGGCCACAGTCACGTGCTGGCCAGTCAAGGCTGACCCCGCGTGCCACTGAGGCTGGGACAGCACCCGGGAGTCGGAGCCACGGGACCTCTGGGGCTGCCGGAAGGGCCAGGGAGGGCACGCACAGCCACGGGACCCCATCCCCCAAGCTGGGATGGCTCTGCAGAGCTGGCTCCCTCCAGCCCCCAACCCTCCAGGTCCCCGCGGGCAGGCCAGCAAGGCCGGGGGTGGCCGTGTCAGTGGGAGGCACAGGCCCGCTGGTCTGACACCCCCACCACCAGGAGCTCCTCTAATACATTGCACGGCGCCTTTAGAGTTGCCCAAGTGGCAGAATCTTGGGGGGACTCTGTGGATAGCCTCCTCCTTCTGACTGGACATCGTGCAGCCCCCCACGGCGGCCCATGGCAGGGCCCACGCTCGGGTCCCTCAACACTCGGTCGTCTGTCACCAACACCTGGAATGTCACGCCAAGGCAGCCCCCCAGCCTTTCTCTCCAGGTTTGACACACCACACTCCAGAGCCCATGAAGAATATTAATTAAATGAAGATTTATTTCAAAATTAGTCTTAGAGTGTAAGCTGTTTTTGAGGGCTGGAGCCAGACTACATAATGAGTGGCGAGGGTGCCCGCCTTCCTCCGCTGCGGGCGGAGAGGCGTCTCCCCAGCCTTGCCCCTCGGTCATGCATCCAATGATCACTAGGACTAGAAGCCAACAGCAAAGGACCCCGCGCGCTCGCTCATGTTTAATCCAGGTTAAGCTACACACGTTTAAATACACGTCGGAGGTTGCGTGGTGTCATGCCGTCCCTGGGTTGGAATGACTCTTGGTGACCTCCGCAGCAAGGCCGTCCCCCACGGCAAGGCTAGGTGGGGCAGAGCACTGCGAAGAGAAGGCGAGAGGAGAGGGAGAGGTCAAAGTCCATCAGGTCAGGACCTGCCAGCCCAGGGGGGCCCGGGCCCAGAGACCCCCCTGGGACCCAGGGAATAACCGCGGTCACACGTCTTCCTGCCAGATGAAGGAAGAGATGATGGGAGGTGCCTGCTGGTGCGATGATTCGGTCTGCGGTGCTTGTCAGCCTGGGTTCAA
This sequence comes from Spilogale gracilis, assembly GCA_004023965.1. Lineage (NCBI taxonomy): Eukaryota > Metazoa > Chordata > Mammalia > Carnivora > Mephitidae > Spilogale > Spilogale gracilis. The sequence continues at coordinate 27,765 of PITA01010640.1, forward strand.
GCCCTGGATCCAGTCTATGCTAATTCTACGACCTTGGGGAAATCGCTCCACCTCTCTGCGCTCGCTTCTCCGTGTGTACAGTAGATAGTGCCTCTGCCTACCCCACAGGATTGTTCAGAAGCAAACAGAAAGTGCTCAGTAAATGTTAACTAGTTTTATGAATTCACTGACATTTCCGTGGATCGCGGTGGGGAAAGGGGTCCAGCCCTTGGGCTCCCAGACTTACCCAACCCATTTTCCACAGATCTCCTTTGAGAAATTGGCTTTGAAAACCTTTAAGAGGCTGAAGTTCTTTCCATTGCTTAGCCTAAAGTCCTGCAGAAACTTCAGACTAATCTTTCCTATCCTATAGAAACAATACCACCCAAAGGTTCTTAACCAAGATCCACACGCCTACCGGAACCGTACGCACATCGCGTGTGCACGTGGGACAAAGACAAATGAAATGAAGAATGCAGACAACAAACTGACCATCAGTGGATATTGTTAGGGCTTGAATGTCCAGGACCACCCACCAAATTCCCATGAGCAGCTGTATTTGGAGATGCAGACCTTAAGGAGTTGAGGTTAAATAAGTCATAGGACGGCACTCTGCTCTGATAGTCCTAAAAAGAGGAAAGTGGCCGTCTATAAGCCAAGAAGAGAGCCCTCACTGGATTGGCTGGCATCTTGATCATGGAATTCTTGCCTCTGAAACTATGTGAAAATACATTTCTGTTGTTGAAGGCCAACCTGACCTGCCCCTCTCCCCCCACCCCTCTCCAGTGGTATTTTGTTGTAGCAGCCTGAGCAGACTAATAGAGATATTAACATCACAAAAGGAAAGCAGCCAGAGAATATGTGTCTCTTAATGGAAGCTCAGCACCACTGCTCTTGTACTGCTTATCAAAAGATTTGAGACGGAGTCTGATCCAGCCTCTGGCTCTGCCAGCTAACAGGAAATACAAAAAAAAAAAATGGAAGAACATGTTAAATTAAACCACGGGGACACAACCGACTAGCAGAAGCCAGAACAAGGAAGTTCTATGGGGCAAACAGCCTGGTTTCTCCAAGAAATAAATTTCAAGGGATGAGAGGAAAGCAAGGGGAACCTATATATATTAAAAGAGACTTAGGAGATATATTAACCAGTTGCGGTGAATGCACACTCATTGGATCCTGATTCAGACTGAGAAAATGTAACAGGGAAATGTGAGCACTGATTGGACAAAGATACTGAGACATTTTTAATTTTTCTAGTTGTGATAATGATATTGTGGTTAGGTTTTTGAAATGAGTCCTCATGTTTTAGAAATGTACACTGGGGGTGCCTGGGTGGCTCAGTTGGTTAAGCGACTACCTTTGGCTCAGGTCATGATCCTGGAGACCCGGGATCGAGCCCCACATCGGGCTTCCTGCTCAGGGGGAAGCCTGCTTCTCCCTCTCGCTCCCCCTGCTTGTGTTCCCTCTCTGGCTGTGTTTCTCTCTATCAAATACATAGACCATGTATCAAATACATCAAGTGTACACTGAAATACTTATAGATTGAGAAAACTAATATTTGGGATTTGCTTCAAAATAATATGGAGGGGAGAAGCTGGGCAGGGGTGTGAGTGAACAAAGGTCAGCCATGAATCAATGATCACTGAGGCAGGAGAAGTACACGAGAGCTCATTATTCCAGTCACGCGGCCCTTATATTTGTTAATAGTTTCCTTAATAAAAGATAAAACAGAAGTCAGGAAAAGATGTAGTTAGGCATGACTTCAAGCAGCCGAGACTAGCAAAGCTCACCCCAGGCTCTGTTTTTCCCCAGGAAATAGCCTGAACTCTCCAGAACTTCCACAGTCAGGCTTGTGCCCATTCCGCTGCTCTGATGTGGGGTCGCTTTGATGACTCCAGGAAGAAGGAATCTCCTTCTCCCACTTCCTGGCAACATGGAGACAAAACCCCATTCCTGTGAGGGGCTCACAATCGCGCACTGGTGACCCTGGGCCCTGTGCCCTGTGCTGGGCTGGCGGACGCTCTGGGAAAGCTGAGGAACAGAGCGGGGGAGGGGCCCCAGAGGCTGGTCTCACCTTTTAAAATGTAGTCCGTTAGCAAAGTGGGCACCTTCTCATTATCCTCCTTCATGGCAAAGAGAACTAGGGAAGGAAAGAGAGAGAGATGAGACTGGATGCCAGCAGGGCATAAAGCTCACTTCTAGGCAGACAAGCCACCAACCCAGAGTGAGAAATGACTCAAGGAGACCAGACATTCAGAGTATGGAGCAAACATCTAGAAACATCTAGAAGCTTCTCTGAAGCATCAGCACTCCATATGCTGATGAAGTAAAATATATCCAAAAAGTCAGAGTGGCCTGTTGGTGACTATTTTCTTTTAACTTCTACTTTTTTTTTGGCTTATCTATAATCTCCACATTATTTCCTAAGTATCTATCTTTAATAAGCATGAACAGAAATAAGGCAATTTTTAAAAAATCAGCTTTCAGATGCAATCTAAATGTCACGAATAATAGTCATCACATTATTGGATAAGTAATAAAACTCTTTAAAGACATTCCGTTCATGGAAACAGATATTGGGGAATGTCTGGGTCATGATCCCAGGGTCAAGGGACTGAGTCCGGCATCAGGCTCCCTGCTCGGCGGGAAGCCTGCTTCTCTCCCTTGCACTCCCCCTGCTTGTGTCCCCCTCTCACTGTCTCTCTCTCTCTGTCAAAAAATAATAAAATCTTTAAAAAATATATATTGGTGGGGTGTCTGGGTGGCTCAGTCAGTTAAGTGTCTGCCTTTGGCTCAGGTCATGATCCCAGGGTCCTGGGATCAAACCCCACCTCCAGCTCCCTGCTCAGTGGAGCATCTGTTTCTGCCCGCTCCTTGCTGCTGCATTCTCGCGCATGCTCTCTCTCTCAAATAAATAAATAAAATTTTTAAAAAGAAGAAGAAGACAGCTATAAAAATGCAATCCTGCATTCAGCCAGTATGTGTCTAAGTTCATTGCCAAAATCTAAAATATATAGGAGTTGTCTGGTCCCAAGAGCTAGTCTGGGGCCTATGCCCCAGGAGTAAAGAGGAGACATTCACAGATCCACATGAGGACTGGCCAGACAAAAAGAAAGCTCTTATAACCAGCAGCAGAATTCACATTCAGGAAAGATGGCAGTTTTTTTCTTTTAAAAGGAATAAAATATTGGAATGTGGTGTACCCACATGATAGAAGAGAGAGCCATAAAAAGACTGTTAACCAAATGTTAACTGATACGAGTAAAATCATGATAGAAAATTTTATAGCTGATATAATCCCAAGTATGTGGAGAAGACATAAAACATTATGGCTGAAAACACCAAAACAGTAACCATAGTGGAGGGGACAATGAATTATTTATTTTCTTTTGTTCACTCTTCTGTATTTCCAAACTATTCTAAATGATGGATGCACTCCAATTAAAATTTTTTAAAATGAACTTGAAACATGTAAATAAACCCACTGTTTCTTAATTAAAATGAAAGGATTTCGCGCTGAATTCCTGAATGGGTATCTGTAATAAATTTATAGCTCTTCCTTTTTTTCAAAAAAAACAAAACCCCATGCTCGAGTACTTTACATACATCAACCTTCGTAATCTGTCCAAATTATTTTCCAAATACTTCCTACTTGTGAAAACACAAACACCTATAAATGTCAGTTCGTTTCTGTCTGCTCCCTTGCAAAAATATCTTAGTGCATATTTATGCAAATAAAGGAGTTTAAAAGGAGTGAGGAGGAAGCCAATGTACTTTGAATTGAAAATTCCCGATTCTCAAGGACCCGGTATCCATGGACATAGGCAGGGTTTCTCTTCACCAGAACCACCTGCTTTGGTTCCCCAGATTGATAACAATGTATAGCACGGGGGAGGGGGGGCAGCAGGTGTCTTTCTTCCTCACCTGAACAGAAGAAGCTGTTCTTGTCCCCTCCTGGGGTAGCAAAAGGCCCTGCACTAGCCTGAAGCTCAAGCCATTCTCTCTGAGGCGGAGGCAGGGCGCCCTTGGGCTGGACGGGCAGTGACTATGTCGCCTGGCCCGGGTCACGGTTGCCAGGGAGATGGACAGTCTTGTGATTCACTAAGCCTGCCACCCCATCTCGGCCTCGGCCTCGGGTTTTTCTCTTCCTAAAACAATCACGCTGACACCTGTGGCTAATACCATGAGTCCCCAGCCTTTTGGGGGTTGTTGCATTTGATGTATATAAAAAGATTTTGCCTACAAAGCCATCTTCGTCACACACTGGTTTCTCCCATTGCTCAGGATGATCATTAGTATTTGACCATAGAGCCAAAGTAGAGGAGAGGAGGCACCTACTTCCTGGAAGGAAAAACATTCTTTCCGGGTCACCCACCTCTGCCCCTCTCTGCTTCTCCTTAAAAACGCAGCCAGCCCCATCAGCCAAGGCCCCTGCTGTGGGGCCATTGGCGGGACAAAGCAACTCCAAGTTGTTCCCAAGACAACAGACAAGGAACTGGGGACACAAGCCAGCTCTGGGTGCCCCTGCAGAGGACTTCAGCTCTGCACCTGCATTGGGGGGAAGTGACGCAGGGATAGCAAGCACATTCCAACCCATGGAACACTGCCCCTCCTGGAGAGGGCGGGACGGGAGTGAGCAGCCCATCTCTCTAAGGATGGGAGGAACTCACTGTTTGTCAGCATCTGGAGGTCTTCCACTGATGGGGGCAAGGCTTTCTTCTCATAAGGGATGACCGTGTTCAGATACTACGAGATAAACATACAAACATGCCACGAAGGGCTGGAGACACAAGGATGATCCCGCTGCAGGTGAGACCCATTGACGATTGGCACAGGGACTGTGATGGTCTCTCCCCAACACGCTCCGTTGAAGCTGACACGCTCAGCAACACCCATGATACCCCTGCCTCGGGATCCCTTCCCCATCTCTGGCAAAAGTCCCTAAAAGTAAGACTTTCTCATATCAGCCCCTCCCTTCCACTGAATACATTCTTCTGACAACTAGAAGCTCTTGGATATTTAGGAATCCTGGTGAGCTTTTTCTCCTGCAGAACATTCTAAAGGGAGAGTATACTCTTGTATCCTTTGCCCGTCACTATGAAATCCAATGATCTCTCTTTTGTCAAAAATGACAGGGGGAGAACCACAACCCCGCCCTTGGTCTTGGACGTCAGGTTTGCTCCCTCTGCTGGATATAAGGTGCTTCTACAACAAGATCGCCTTGGCCCCGTGAGGCCCTAGAACAGGCCTCCAGAGGAGCCTGGGGGACTGAGAGAGCTCCAGCCCAAACGCCCAAAGACTTCCCTGGTGCCGAGCGGTGTGGTCCTGAGAGAAGACCTAATCTTTCCGGATCTTCGTTCTTATGGCTGCAAGACGAGGGGACTAGGTTCGATGTCCCCAGAATCTCCTCCCATGCCACAGCCCCAGAATTCTCACCCTTAGGATTCAGCTGCAAAGATGTCTAACACAGTTTCATGCACTCTTTCCAAGATCTCAAATTGTCCATTTATGCACATGCCCTTCCTATCAGATTACGCACTTCGTGAAGGCAGGGTCCAGGACCTACTCATCTCTGCAACTGAGGGCTCAGCAACAGCTCAAAATAAAAAACCAAAAAACAAAAAACAAAAACGGCTCACCCTTTAAAAGACACTGTCTGTCCCTTCTTAAGAGTGGAAGAAGATGATGGGGTCAGTTGGTTAAGTGCCCATCTTTGGTTCTGGTCATGATCCCAGGATCCTGGGATCAACTCCCACATTGGACTCCCTACTTCTCCCTCTCCCTTTGCCCACAAGCCCCCTGCCATTCGTGCTCCTCTCTCATTCTATTCTCAAATAAATTAATTAAATTACAAAGGGGGAGGGCCTAGGTGGCTCTGTGGCTGTCTGCCTTCTGCTGAGGTCATGAACCCAGGGTCCTGGGATCAAGCCCCGCATCCCACTCCCTGCTCGGCGGGAAGCCTGCTTCTCCCTCTCCCACTCCCTCTGCTTGTGCTCCCTCTCCAGCTGGGTCTCTCTCTGTCAAGCAAATAAATAAAATATTTGAAAAAAGGAGAGAGAGAGAGAGAGAGAACAGTCTAATCTTTAAAAAAAAAAAAAAGGAGCGGAAGAGGATGTTAAGACCCCCCTTTGTCGGAGGGCGGGGATAATCCTAGTCAATTACCACTCCCCCTTCTGCAGGGGAAGCCAGGTGGCAAGGGTCCGGGAGGAGAGCTGGGCGCTGGGGACCTGCAGGTACCTGCTTGTCGCTTCCTGAGGAGCCGAAGGTCTGGCGGATGCCACTCTGCAGGATGTTGGAGATGCCTTCCATGCTGAAGCGCTGCGGAGAGGACGGGGCAGGGCTGAGAACAAATGCTTCGGGCTCCCTCATCGCTGCCAGGGACTTGGGTGTCCTCCCTTAGCTACCCAGACCCACTGGCCAAGAGAAGAATAAAGCAGGACTGCACGAGGGGGCAGGGATGGTGACACAGCATCTTGCAGAGGGCCACTGAGGAGGGCAGATTAAGTAAAGCTACTGTCCTTATCTGGGAAGCCTTTTCTGAAAGGCATAAGCCTAGGCCCAATCCAGGAGGTCTGGGACAGAGCCTGGGCCAAGGTATTTTGAACACTCTCCTTGCAGGATTTTCCTGAGCTTCCCTGATCAAGAACCGCTGGTTGCAGGAATCCGGTCAGTCTGACAGCAAGGCATCCGGATTGTCAATCCTGAAACACCCTCCCAACATCCGAAAGGGAGCCGTCAGGACGAGTAGCAGGGGTGCTGAACCGGAGTCCCAGGACACAGCACCCCTCAATACTAACCGCCTTCACCCCTCTTTCTAAGGTCTTGCCTCAGGGAGCACAAGCCGCACACAAGTATTTTCCAATGTCCATGTTCAGTGTCCCCCAGCTAAACCAAGGTCCTCAAGGGGAGAAAAGGAGAAAGGGATGCCTTCCTTCTCTTTACAGCCCTACTGTTTGCCTACGGTCCTGCCCACAGTCCCTGCTCAGTCCAGGTCTGCTTGTGGGTCCTGTGCAGGCGTGGTCCTGGGGCCCGACATGGTGAGGACTGGATGCCGGACGCACCTCATCTTCCCATGGGGTGCTTCACATACCTTGAGAGGCATCTGGTTTCCCTTCTCTATCCGGCTGCTCTGCAGGCTCAGACCTTTCTCTTTCCGCCTCTTCTTCATCAGTTCTCGCTGCTCCTTCTGCTTGTTCTGAACCTCTATGAGCACCGTGATGAATGAGTTCTTCACTTCCTTCTCGAACTCCAGCTCGTCCCGGCGAGCCAGCTGCTGCACCAACTCCTCCGAGAAGTCCCGGATGGCGCCCTCCACCTGGTCCAGCAGCTCAGTCAGCTCCGACCCAGACAGGTGCCTCAGGCCTGCAGGGGGAGACCGCCCCGCAGGTGACGGCTGCATCTGAGCAAGAGCCCGCCAGGTGGCTGCCGGGCCACCTCCTGAGGGGGCCCCTCCCAACTCCTTCAGGACTGGGAATTTAGGGGTATGCCAGTTAGGAAGGGACCCGTATAGAACAGCCAAAGTGAACACCACTTTCAGGATAACCAAAGAGGATGAAAAAAGCAGTCCCCACAGAAGCCCATGGACTGCATTCACGACACTGTGCATGGACAGGGACACCCGGGGGCTCAGTCGGTGAAGCGTCCGCCTTTGACCCTCAGGCCATCGAGCCCCATGTTGTTGGGCTCCTTGCTCAGCAGGGAGCCTGCCTCTCCCTCTGCCTGCCATTTCCTTGCTTGTGCTCTCTCTCTCTGTCTCTCTAATAAATACATAAATGAAATCTTTAAAGAAAAACTGTGCATGGATAGACATGTGACTTTTTTAAAGATTTATTTAATTATTTATTTGACCGAGAGAGAGAGAGAGAGAGAGAGAGAGAGAGAGAGAGAGATCACAGGCAGGCAGAGAGAGAGGTTCCCTGCTGAGCAGAGAGCCCGATGCGGGCCTCGATCCCAGGACCCTGAGATCATGACCTGAGCTGAAAACAGAGGCTTTAACCCACTGAGCCACCCAGGCACCCGACATGTGACTTTTTGACCCCTTCTTCCTCTTTCTAGTTTTCCTCTGTGTCTCTGATATTCCTGATGCGAAATGGGCCGAGGATCAGGGGGAGAAAACATTCAGAGGAGGTTTTGGGCACATGTGGGGCAGAGCAGGAGCGAGGTGGTGTTCGTCCCAAGAACTGATGGAGATCGAGCCAGCCAGCAAACTAAGCTCCAGGGTGTGAGGTCCCTTCACCCCAAGGTCCTGCGCTGCGGTACAGAAATGAACAGACTCAGGGAACGTGCGGTGACTGAGACCGCGGGCTGAAGCCCGCTCAGGGTGGCCGCTAGGGAGCCTGCTGTCAGGGAAAGGACGGGCAAGCTGGGATAATGGAATACAGGTGACTTTGTATTAAATTCTCGATCCCTCAGATTTCTTCATTTAAAATAGATTGGGGTGGGGCGCCTGGGTGGCTCAGTCGGTTAAGTGACTGCCTTTGGCTCAGGTCATGATCCCAGGGTCCTAGGATCGAGCCCTGCATCGGGCTCCTGCTCTGCGGAAAGCCTGCTTCTCCCTCTCTCACTCCCCCTGCTTGTGTTCCCTCTCCAGTTGTGTTTCTCACTGTCAAATAAATAAATAATCTTTAAAATGGGGAATGCGTGTGGTGGGCTCAGTCTGTAGAGCCTGCAATTCTCCATCCCAGGGTTATGAGTTCATGCCCCACAGTGGGCATGAGCATACTTTAAAAAAAATAAAAGATTGGGGGGTGGGGCGAGCATCTTTTCAAACTTGTCCCTTTCTAACATCTTTTGTTTCTGCCCTAGCACCCATCTTACTTCTCTGTTCTGTTTCTGCCGTGCCCTGTGGATTTGCTGACTCGGTTCGACCTCCCCCTTTATTCTGCTCTTTGGAGCTGTCCCCCTCCTTCTGCCCTTGCCATGTCACTGTGCACTTCAGCTGTTTTCCTGAGTCTTGCCGTGCGCGGCTATGTTTGGGGCCTTTGTGTGGCTGAGAACAGCCTAAATACAACTCCGCAGCCAAATCTGCCCTGTCACCGCGAGCACATTCCTTCGGCTTTCGCCTTCGCCCGGCCTCTGCTCTTTTGAGCCACAGAGTTTTGTTTTCAGGACACGGGTCCTCAGACAGGACTCGATTTTCACCCGTGTTTGGACCTTGACACCTGCCCGGCCAGCCTTCCCTCTGCAGCGTGCCCAAGCCCCGGCTGGCTCACATGTGCGTCCCCTCCCAAGGAAGAGAGGTTTTCTGGGTGGGGAGGAGATTTTGTTCTTAACTACATTTCCCCAACAGCGGCATCGAACGGTCACTTAGCCAATCAGCATCCTCAGTGGAGTTGAGGTGGGGATGAAATGAGGGGATGCGCAGAAATTCTTAGAACTGGGTCTGGCACATGGAGAGCTCTCCAAAAATCTCAGCTATCATGACTATTACCTTTTTCATTGATTTTACAGTAGCATTATTTTGGACAGTGGGTCCCGATTCCTTCTGCTCATTCTGCTTTAGTCTTCTCGTTTCGTTACTTTTACCATTTTGATTTTGCTCGATCGCCTTTTCCCTACCCCGAAAATTTGCTCACTTCTCTCCCGACACCCAGTAAGAAAGGCGTTGCTAACTCCCTGGATCAGAGGTCCGACTAGCCCTGTGAAGCATGTGCCCCCAGCCTGGCCCACAGGCAGGAGGGCTCATCCTGGGCAAACCCGCCCGCCAGGCCCCTCACCTTCATAGGACCAGTTGTTGTTGAAGGTCTGGGTCAAGGCCTGCATCTCCTGCAGGAGGACCGAGTCCGCCTGGGAGGAGGTTTCTCCCTCATCCTCCTCTTCCAGGACCTCCTCCTCTTCCTCAGGGTCTGGGGAGTTCTGCATCATTTCTTCGATCTCCTCAATCACCTGAAGAATGCACGCAAGAGAGTGCTAACTCTGTTCGCTGCTGGGGGGCACATCCTGGCTCGGGTCTTGGTCAGTTAAGGATGTTTCTAATTTGCTGCCTATAAAATTCCTAAAGCAGTTTATTTAATAAATATTGAATAATAATAAAAATAGATCCGACCAAAGGCTGACATATACTCTTCCGTTAATGTAAAGCACTCTTGAATGTGAAATCTCTTCCAAGAACACCATTTAGATGAGTGCTTTATTGGAAATAAACTCCTCTTTCGGGAACCAAAGCAGAGCTGCCTGGAAGGGAATATTTACCTCAATGTGCTGAGCACTTTATTTCTAAGTGGGAAAACACTTTATCCACCCAACTTTAACATAAAACCCAGTCCATTAACTGTTACAGAGCTTACGCTGTTCCTAGACCAACTCAAAATGGGGAGGCTTTTTTTTAGGCAGAGGAAATTTCTCCAGAATTCACCTAGAGAGGAAAAGAATTAGGTGGGGTATGTACAGCGGGAAGGATCTAAGAAACCCAGCTATAATCTCCACTCTTACTACGGATCAGCTCTGCGAAGAGCGAGCTAAAGTGTACGACCTATGGCCACAGCAAGACGGAAGAGCCGCTCCATTTGTCAACTGTTGACATGTAAGGAAAATGGAAGAAGCAAAGAGAGTCTGAGAAGCGTCGATGGATGGATCTGGTCATGACCGGGCGCTTGAGATGGGCTCCGGCTCCAGGCCCCTGGGCTGTGTTCTCTCTGAGGCAGACTTCTTCACGTGAGCTAGACCAAGGATGAGGGACTTAGGGTTCCCGCCTTAAGAATAATTCCTGTTTTGTTCCCACCCCTTCTCACCTCCTTTCAGCTAATTTAGGGACTCCTTAGTCTTTGCTTCCTGAAAGCTGTTCATAAAATGCAAGCCAATAACAAGTCCCCTTCAGAATTTTATGGCTGAGTTTCTCTTCTCCCACAAAGAACTTTTCGCTAACCTTCGATCACTGAATTGTATTTCTCGTAGAATTCACAAGAAGAACTAACAGCCCCTCTTCTCTTTTTATCTGATGCCCTTCAATCTCTTGATCCTTACATGTTTATATCCCACCTTTTTGCCACAGAAACGAAAGAGTTCCTTTGGCCAAAAAACACTTTTTGGCACCAGAGGCTCTTGGTGGAGCTTGTTGGGAACTACTCTGTGAAAAACTGGTACGGTTCCAGCTCAAAAGTCACCCAGAAATATTCATTGACCAAAAAGTTGAAAAAAGAATCCACAGACCCAAGATTATTCCCTTCTAAGTAATAAATAACTAAAGCCAAAATAGAACTAATTCAATCAAATGTCAAGCACTACCTTCTTCTTCTTCCTTTTTTTTTTTTTTTTTGAAACAAAGATACAACCGTCCGTTAAGACACCTTTTGGAAGGCTCAACATTTTGGGTGTTCTATGAAATACAAGAAAATACCCATCATACAAAAGCCTCAACTGTCACTTCTATTTTTGCAAGAATAGGTATTTAGGATCCTCATTTAAGTGTCTTGACTGTTAATGAGATTGCACCCAGAGGCTTAGCAAGAAGTGAAACCAGTCCACACTGGGCTTATTTTTGGCTATAATCAAATGTGAGCCCCGCCCAACCCAAGAGTCAGAAATTATGTTCCTATTTGCTGCAGGCAGGTAAACTGAGGCCTAGAGAGCAATGAAATCCCCTATCAGGGTCACTCCAAGTCGTTGACCCAGACAACCATGAGACCACTTATTTGTCTTTTGCTCTAAATGGACATGATAAGTGTGTACTTAGACTTTTTCTTGATCCAAAGAACAAAAAGTCCCAAGAACCAAGAGAAACATTCATACCTGATCTGCTGTGAGTAGAGGCTCCTCATTGATACCAGAATCATGTTCACTCTTCTCATTGAACTCTTCCTCTTCTTTCTCATGGATCTGAAGGGGGGTGGGGGTGGAATTCTGATTGATCATCAGCAGAACTAGGGCTCTCTTTACTATCTGGTCTCTAGAACAGATGACATGGACTGAGAGGCCCCTCTGGCCATCCTCTCCGTAAGGTGGGAATCTGAAGAGATGCCCAGAGTTTCATCCAATTCCAAACACACCCCTTCTGCGCAGCAGGCCTCCCCAAGTCTAACAAGAGACATCTGACTCAAAGGGAGGAGTATCGTTCTTTAGCCTACAGATGGTTCTCCCCACCTGACAAGGTGAGTGATACTGCAGTGAGTTCCTACAGGGAAGCTTCCCTTACTTAGAAAAGGACTCTCAGTCTGGGGGTTTGTTTCCAGAGCTTATTGTATGATGCATTTTAAGGGGTGGGTGGTTCCAGTCCATGGAGTCAAGTTTTTAGAACTGCACGCAAGGCCACGCTGTGAGTGGAATCTAGGCGTGGCGTCGCGGCTGTTAAAGAGCGTAGGGAACCTACACGAGACGTGCCACGGAACAAGCCGACCACATGAACTGAAGCACAGACAAAACAACAACAATATCGAAACAGGTACCCCGTTCCGCCAAGATTCCACAGTGCCAGGTAAGATTCTGGAAGTTCACAACCACTGAGATTCTAGATGTTGCAATCCAACAAGATATTCACCGCACCTCTGGCTTTCCTGACCATATCCCAAAGGGCCACTGTCTGGTATTTATGTTCAGATCCTGCACAAAATAAACCACAAAGCCACCTAATAATTTGTCTATGTCTGGAAGTCCGACTTGAAAGTCCTAGAGGGGCTGGCGAGGAGCGCCTTCAGGAAATCTTTCTGCAAAGTCACCTCCGATCCAGGAATCAATTTTGACTCGCTCATTGATAGCTGGCATGCTGATCAGCCTCTTTCCTGGGATTATATTTCTGCTGCTCCAACAGAAGACACCCAGTTCCATCCCAAGCAATCATGTCAGAGATAAGCTATCCTCAGAAACTTCTCCTCTAGTCTTTGAGCTCCACCTTGGCAGGCACCCCTAACAAAACACATCAAGTTCTATCTACATTTGCTTCAAACCAGGACTCTGTCATTAAAAAATTAATCAACTGTATCTTAACTGCCATCTGCTCTCCACCTGGATAAGGGGTAGGGCAGGGAGGTAATGGGATCATCTGAGGGGCTTGTGTGCCAGATGGTGACATCTATTTCTGCTGGCAAACCCATATGCTCCTCTCCCGCCAGGTCTACCACCTGTGGTGGCCACCTGGCTTCTGCACGGGACCCCCACTCTGCAGAACGAAGCTCTTGGAGCCAGTTTGTTCACGACTACCCCGCAGGGCAAATCTTCTCTGTGCCAGAAGTCAGGCTCACCCTGAGAAACAAAGTTCCTTGTTTTCTGTTTGGATTCTTTTTTATAAGCGAATGTTAGTCTATAACCAATTTTGGGGGGAACAGTAACTGTATTCTAAACAGGGAAGGTTTACGTTTTCTGAGACATGGTCAATTTTCACTAATAATGGTGCATCGCTGAGCTAAACCTTCTCCCTTCACGAGGTCTTCCCTCAGGAGTTCCTGGAGGAAGGCGGGAGGGGACCTTCTAGGAATAGACCCTTCTAATCACTGAAATGTTATGGAACCTGAGCAGTGGGGGGGTCCGCCTCTTAGAGCTGTCTCTCCTCTCCCCATCTCCAGCGCAAAGACTGCAGGTCTGGCTTGTCAGGCTTGGGTGGAAAAAGACCTGAAAATCACCTATAATCGCTGACAAGTTACCCTGAGTTCCTAGGACTGTGGGAGCTACACCTACCCCACACTTCCTCAGACCTCAGAAGTGTGCCACTTAGAAGTAAAATAAAAGGAGAAGCAAACACAAAAAACTTAAAGCAAGCCCTTCCCTCTCCCCAGTGTGGATGATTCCATGAATTGCCACAGGGAGTTCCTTTGACCTCTTGTGTGACAATGAGAAGGCTAAAGCCACAAAGAACCTGCAGGCTAGGTCATCTGGGGCTCAATTTCTCTCTAGACTGAAACTCAAGTTGGTTCCATACTGTGAAGTGAACTATGGCTCGTCCAAGAAAAATCATTCTTCCAAGAGACTTCTTTCCAGAAAGGAGGAAGGAAGACCCAGAGCCAGAAAAGGTCTGGCCATCCTCCTCGACAAGCTGTTTCTTCCTTCTGCTTTCCCTAAAGGGGTGCCCTTAAGGCTCTGATGTGGCCTTAAAGCTTGACAATAAGTGAGGGACTCTTCCCTGAGGCCTGTACCTCTGCTAAACCTCTCGGCACAGCAGCCCGAGTGCGGGCTACAATGACACCGACTCCTTGTGTTCAATACTATTTTTTTTTTAAGTTTTTATTTATTTATTTGACAGAGAGAAACACAGCTAGAGAGGAACACAAGCAGGGGGAGTGAGAGAGGGAGAAGCAGGCTTCCTGCGATCTGAGGCTCCATCCCGGGTCTCCAGGATCATGACCTGAGCCGAAAGCAGTCGCTTAACCAACTGAGCCACCCAGGCGCCCCTCCTTGTGTTCAATACTATTAGCCAGCGTCTCTCATCAGAGCAATCCAGATGATTCTATTCACAAGAAAGGGAGCCTCTACTGCCTTCTGTTTCCCTCCCCTTATCACAATTGTTCCACTCAGGCGGTTGCCTTCTTGACCAAAATTAAGAGAACAAAGATCCATTTTCACCTTTGGTCAACAAGTTAAAAAAAAAAAAAAAATCCACGACGGGCCCCCAGCCCGAGGAAAGGACAACTACATCCCTTCACGCTTGTGAACAACCAGGAAACATCTGTGTGGGGTTAAGTCAATCCCTCGGAGTCCCACAGTGACACGCACCAGAGCGTAGCAGAGAGCATGCAGACAACAGAGGTTCCCTGAAAGAATTAATGAGCAAATGGAAGAGAGAGGAACGGTCACACTATCACCTCCTAGAGTCAGTCCACCTCCACATACGACCTAGCTGCTCGGGCCCCTGGAAAAACAGAAGGGCTGAACTCATTGCCCTGGACTTTATCTCCTCTTGCCCAAGGCAACCACTGCCTGCTAGTGATTATAGTAACAGGGATAAAAGAGACTATCTTTTATATAAGTCGGAACAGAATATCGATAAATTCAAAAACCCATTAAATGTGCAGAGTTGTAAAGAATAATAATAATACTATATAGCTCGAGCATATTATTTTGACCTAAAAATATAAGAACATACTTGTTTTTCCCCAAGCTCCTAATGTAGAGGTTCTATCCACATTGTCTTTCTTCTATCATCCACATCAGAACACCATTTTTAAAATGGGGCCCAGGGGCGCCTGGGTGGCTCAGTTGGTTAAGCGACTGCCTTCGGCTCAGGTCATGATCCCGGAGACCCGAGATCGAGTCCCACATCGGGCTCCCTGCTTGGCAGGAAGCCTGCTTCTCCCTCTCTCATTCCCCCTGCTTGTGTTCCCTCTCTCACTGTGTTTCTCTCTGTCAAATAAATAAAAAACCTTTTAAAAAATAAATAAATAAATAAATAAAATGGGGCCCATTTCCATTTTTTCTTTTAATTTAATTTATTTATCTGTGAGAGAGCAAGAGCAAGATAGAGGGAGAGCGTGCAGGGAGAGCGTGCAGGGAGAGCGTGCAGGGAGAGCGTGCAGGGAGAGCGTGCAGGGAGAGCGTGCAGGGAGAGCGTGCAGGGAGAGCGTGCAGGGAGAGCGTGCAGGGAGAGCGTGCAGGGAGAGGAAGAAGCAGACTCCCTGCTGAGCAGGGAGCCTGATGTGGGGCTTCACCCCAGGACCCTGGGATCGTGACCTGAGCTGAAGGCAGCCGTTTAACAACCCAGCCACCCAGGCACCTCTCTCCTCCTCCTTCTGAAACCCTACTGAAGTGAGAGCAAAAAGACCAAAATAAACCTGAGGAAAGACAACAGTGAACGAGATGCTAGAAAGCAGATGCTGAGCTAGCAGGCCAGAGGGTAAAACCCTGTGGGAGAAAGCTTCCCAAAATATGTGCTTTCACCCCAAAAATGCTAAAAGCCTCAGGAATTGGAGACTTTGGGGGCACTGGGAGGCGGGGTTGCAAAAGGAAGGATCTGCCAGAATTCTTCAAAGAAGCAGTGAGACCCCAAGTCTCTTCTCCTCTCCCATGAAGAAAGGCAACTACTGCCCTCTCACCATCAAAAGCAGCAGAGCTTTCACTTTGGAAAAGTTGAACTCAAGGGAACCTGGACTCAAGAGACACCAGGTCACCTGAAAGCTGGGATGAGGGATCTTGCTCAAAACAGAGGGATTAAGTGAAAGTCTACATACTCAGCAGAGACCCTCAGCCACTTGCCCTGATTAGCGTCCAAGATGGTAGTGGTCAGTCTTCTCCTCCTCAAACAAAACACTGGAGGACTCCACTTAGTGGTCAATACATTTCTGTTACACTGCACAAGGAAAAAGACATACGTGCCAATGCTTGGGATCTCCAAACAAAATGACCAGGCTCTTACTGATCACTACATTGGAGGCCAGTAGGAGACAAGCCCTGCCCCACAGGAAGAGCTCTGTTTAATATGCCCAAGGACTGTCAAACATTTGCAGGCAATCCCAACAAGAAAAACAGGGGCTAAAACAAATACTTAGGAAAGGTAAATCAAAAGCAATACAGAGGGCAGAAGAAACTTCTTCTTATCATTATTGCCCTCGGAGAAGATACCAAGAAAACATTGCTTCCCTGAAACATGGTCAGTTTAGCAGAATTAATTTAAAACAAAAAAACAAACAGACAAGAAAGAGCTCTTAGAAATTAGAATTATGGTTCCAAAATTTATATTTATATTTTCAGTAGAAGAGTTGAAGATAAGGCTGAGAAAATTATCTAGAGAGTAAAAGATAGATAGAGAATGGGAGGGGTGAAAAAGCAAAAGATCAGTTTAAGTCCAACACTTGAATGAAAGGAATTCCAAAATGAAAAAACAGAAGAGATGGCCTCTTCCAGCCACAAAAGAATGGCTAGTACTGGACTTACGCTGTCACATACAACCATAAATCTGGACAAAATCTAAGAGCCGATTGTTTTGAGGCATTGGGCATAGACTGTGCAAGGCTGTGATCATTGAAAGAAGGGAAAACATGAAATAAATGAAAGCTGAGTTCACCTGTGAACCAGCAAACAAGAAATACTATAGGAAGTTTTTTGCCCTGAGATGAAATGATTAAAAGTCATATTGATGGGCGCCTGGGTGGCTCCGTCGTTAAGTGTCTGCCTTTGGCTCAGGTCATGATCCCGGAGTCCCAGGATCAAGCCCTGCATAGGGCTCCCTGCTCAGTGGGAAGCCTGCTTCTCCCTCTCCCACTCCCCCTGCTTGTGTTCCCTCTCCCGCTGTGTTTCTCTCTGTCTGTCAAATAAATAAAATCTTAAAAAAAAATCCGGTTTACAGGAAGAAATAACGCCAGAGATGGTAAACAGAAAAAAAAATTGTGTTTTTTTCCTTCTCCTAATTTCTTTAAAAGACAACTAATTGAAACAAATATAATAACTTGTGTTGTGAGGGTACCTAATGTGGATTGAAGTAAAATATGTGACAACAACAGCACAGAGGATGAGAGGAACATACTTATACTGTTGAAAGTGTTTTACATTTTATGTAAACATGAATAACATGCATCCTGAATAACATGAATCCTAAATAGACTATGATAACTTAATACTGCAGAGGGTAATCCTTAGAGCAATCAGTAAAAAACAAAACAAAACAGAAAACAAGCACAGAAAGAGGTATAGCTAAAATCCAATGGAAGAGGGAGTGTCTGGGTGGCAAGTCGTCAAGCATCTGCCTTCGACTCAGGTCATGATCCCAGGGTTCTGGGATGAGTCTCACACTGGGCTCCCCACTCAGTGAGGAGCCTGCTTCTTCCTCTCCCTTCCCACTGCCTCTGCTTGTGCTCCCTCTCTCTCTGTCAAATAAATAAATAAAATCTTTTAAAAATAAATTAAAAAATTGAAAAACTAAAATCCAATGGAAGAAAGAAAATGGAACACCAAAAAACATGGATTAACCCGGGCGCCTGGGTGGCTCAGTTGGTTAATCAACTGCCTTCGGCTCAGGTCATGATCCTGGAGACCGGGGATCGAGTCCCACATCGGGCTCCCTGCTCGGCGGGAAGCCTGCTTCTCCCTCTCTCACTCCCTCTGCTTGTGCTCCCTCTCTAGCTGTGTTTCTCTCTGTCAAATAAATAAATAAAATCTTAAAAAAAAAAAATGGATTAACCAAAGAAGGCAAGGAAGGTGGAACAGAGGAACAACAAAAAACCCAGACAGGACAAACAGAAATGCAAGACCATACACCTAAATACAAACTATTAAAGTTATTTTAAATGCTAATGGACAAAATACTTTGCAAATGAAATAAACTCAATAAACCAAAAAGCACAGATCAGCATTGTCAGACGTAACATAAAAGACTCTGGGGTGCCTTGGTGACTCAGTCATTAAGCGTCTCCCTTTGGCTCAGGTCATGAGTCCTGGGATAGGGCCCCGCATCAGGCTCCCTGTTAGGCGGGAAGCCTGCTTCTCTCTCTCCCACTACCTCTGCTTGTGTTCCCTCTCTCGTTGTATCTCTCTCTGTCAAATAAATAAATAAAATCTTTAAAATCTTTTTTTTTAATTTTATTCATTTATTTGACAGAGAGAGAGATCACAAGTAGGCAGAGAGGCAGGCAGAGAGAGAGGAGGAAGCAGGCTCCCTGCTGAGCAGAGAGCCCAATGCAGGCCTCGATCCCAGGACCGTGAGATCATGACCTGAGCCGAAGGCAAAGGCTTTAACCCACTGAGCCACCCAGGCGCCCAATAAATAAAATCTTTAAAAAAATAAAATAAAATAAACATAAAAGCCTCAACTGCATGCAATCTAAAAAATGCATACTTTAAAATAAAGACACAGGAGAAGAGTAAAAGGATTTAGAAACATGATACAATCTAGTAATTACACTACCTCGTGTTTACCCAAAGAAAATGAACACATTAATTCAAAAAAAATATGCACCCCTATATTTATTGCAGCATTATTCACAATAGCCAAGATATAAAAGCAGGCCAAGTGTCCATTTGATAGATGATGAATGGATAAAGTGGATATGACATATATATCTATCTATAATGGAACATTACTCAACTATAAAAAAGAATGAGATTTTGCATTTGTGACAACATAGATGGATCCAAAGGGTATCATGCTAAGTGAAATAAGTCAGACAGAGAAAGGCAAATACCATGATTTCATTTATATGTGTAATCTAAAAGACAAAACAAACAAAAATAGAAACACTCATAAATACAGAGAACAAACTGGTGATTGCCGGAGGGAAGGGTAGTGGGGAGAGGCATAGGCAAAATAGCTGAAGAGGGATAAGAGGTGCAAACTTCCAGTTATAAAATAAATAAATCAAGGCGTGCCTGGCTGGTTCAGTTGGTAGGGCATGTGACTCTTGATTTCAGGGTTGCGATTTCAAGCACATGTTGGGTGTAGAGCTTACTTAAAATCAATCAATCAGTCAATGATGGAGATGAAAAGTATAGCAAAGGGAATACAGTCAATAATACTGTAATAAGGGGCACTTGGGTGGCTCAGTTGGTTGAGCAACTGCCTTTGGCTCGGGACATGATCCCGGAGTCCCGGGATCAAACCCCGTATTGGGCTCCCTGCTCTGCAGGAGGCCTGCTTCTCCCTCTCTCACTCCCCCTGCTTGTGTTCCCTCTCTAGCTGTGTTTCTCTGTCAAATAAATACACAAAATCTTTTAAAAATAATAACATTGTAATAAAATTGTATGACAACAGGTGATAACTACACTTATCATGGTTAAGCATTGTGTAATTGTCAACCCACTACAGTGTGCACCTGAAAAGGGAACTAATTTAATATTGTATGTCAGCTATATTTCATTAAGAAAACTTAAAACAAAAAAATAAATTATCATGAATAAACAGACAAAAAAATCAGTTAAAGAGCTAGAAGAAGTCAACAATACAATAAACCAAATTATTCTCATTGACCTTTACAGAACATTATGAGCAATAATTATAGAATACACTTTCTTTTCAATGGCACAGAGTATATTCCTAAGATATAACATATGCTGGGCTATATATCAATCCCAATATATTTTAAAAGAGAGAATCTGTATAGATTGTGTTGTCTGACAAGTTTAAATCAGAAATCAACACAAAATGATAACTATAAAATCTCTACACATTTTGAAATTAAGTAACATACATCTAAATAATCCATACATCAAAAAAGAAATTACCAGAGAAATCAGAAAATATTTCAAACTGAGGTTAGTAAAAATACACCATCTCCAAACTGTGGGTTTCGGGTAAAGCAATGCTTAAAGGAAATTTTATTATTTTAAGATGCTTATGTTATTACTGGTCTGAATGCTTGCATCCTCCCAAAATTCATTTGTTGATACCTTAATACCCAATGTGATAATATTAAGAGGTGGGGCCTCGGGGCACCTGGGTGGCTCAGTTGGTTAAGCGACTGCCTTCGGCTCAGGTCATGATCTTGGAGACCCAGGATCGAGCCCCACATCGGGCTCCCTGCTCAGCAGGAAGCCTGCTTCTCCCTCTCTCCCTCCCCTTGCTCGTGTTCACTCTCTAGCTGTGTTTCTCTCTGTCAAATAAATAAATGAAATCTTAAAAAAAAAAAAAAAAAGAGGTGGGGCCTAGGGGATTTGCTTAGGTCATGAGGGTAGAGCCCTCAAGAATGGGATTGGTACCTTATAAAAGAGGGTCCACAGAGCTCCGGAGATCCCTTGTAAATGGAAGAACACAGCCAGAAATTGGCAGTCCACAAGCCAGAAGAGAGCTTTACCAGAACCTAATCATGCTGGCACCCTGATCTTGGACTCCAGCCTCCTTAACTGTGAGAAATAAATTTCTGTTGTTTATAAGCCACCCTGTCTGTGCCATTTTGTTACAGCAGCCTGGGTGAACTAAGACAATTATTTTTTTTATAAACATATAATGTATTATTTGCTTCAGGGCTACAGGTCTGTGAATCATCAGTCTTACACAATTCACAGCACTCACCATAGGCACATACACTCCCTAGTTTCCATGACCCAGCCAACCCATCTATCCCACTCTCCTCCCCTCTAGCAATCCTGTTTGTTTTCTGAGATTAGGAGTCTCTTATAGTTAAGACAATTATTTTTAAGGTTTAAAATATGATCTAAGCTCCCACCTTAAGTGGTTTAGTAAAACCTTAGTAAATATAAGGAAGGAAATAATAAGTTAAGGAAAGAAAACAACAAACTAGAAAATGAACAAACAACAGCAGAAAAAAAGAAACGAAGAGTGGTTTTCTGGAAAGATTAATAAAAGTGGTAAACCTCCCCTCAGAAAAGTGATAAACCCACAACTAGACTGAAGACAGAAGAGGGGAAGGAAGGGGAGAGAATGAGAAAGAAAACACAAAATTAGCAGATCAGAAATAAAAGGGGAAACATCACTATAGTAAGATCTATAGATCTTACTAACATTAGAATAATAAGAGCATATCATAAACAACTTTGGGGTCAATATTCAATTATTCAGATTAAATGAAAAAATTCCCTGAAAAACACTATTTACCAAAATCAACAGAAGGAAGAAACAGAAAATCTGAACACCCCTATATTTATTTTCCCTTTTTTAAAAAATTATTTATTTATTTATTTATTTGACAGAGAGAGAGATCACAAGTAGGCAGAGAGGCAGGCAGAGAGAAAGGAGGAAGCAGGCTCCCCGCTGAGCAGAGAGCCTGATACGGTCCTCGAATCCAGGACCCTGAGATCATGACCTGAGCCGAAAGCAGAGGGTTAACCCTCTGAGCCACCCAGGCGCCCCACCTCTATATTTATTAAAGAAACTGAATACAACATCAAAAACCTCCCACAGAGAAAACCCCTGGTCCAGATGGTTTTGCTGGTGCAGTCTATCAAGCATGTAAGGAAGAAATAATAACCAATCTAAGACAAACTCTCAGAAACTAGAGAAAGAAAAATTCCCAGTTCATGTAATGACATTACAACAAAATTACAGAAGATTCCTAGTGAACAGAGATGCAAACATCTTTAATAAAATATTAGCAAATCAAATCCCACATTATATAAAATGGATACTATATCATGACTAAGTGGGTTTTTTCTTAAGAATGAAAGGTTGTGGGCGCCTGGGTGGCTCAGTCGGTTAAGCGACTGCCTTCGGCTCAGGTCATGATCCCGGAGACCGGGGATCAAGTCCCACATCGGGCTCCCTGCTCGGCGGGAAGCCTGCTTCTCCTTCTCTCACTCCCCTGCTTATGTTCCCTCTCTGGCTGTGTTTCTCTCTGTCAAATAAATAAAAAAATCTTAAAAAAAAAAAAAAAGAATGAAAGGTTGCTTAATATTTGAAAATCAATTCATGTAATTCACCACATTAACATAATAAATTGATCTACGTATATAAATTGATCTATGGATCTCACACAGTCACAAGTTGAATTTCTAGCAACTTAGAGAAAGTAATTAGCTGATTCCAAAATGTATATGGAAATGCAAAGGACCAAAAATACCAAAACAACTTCAAAAAAAAAAAAAAAAGAACAAAGTTGAAAGACTTAGACAGTTGACCCTTGAACAATGCAGAGGTTAGGGGTGCAGATGCCCTACACTATCAAAAATCCACATATAATTTCTGACTCCCCCAAAACTTAACTACTGGTTAAGTTAACAGAAGCCTTACTGATATTTTAGACAGTTGATTAACACAAATTTGGTATTTTATATGTATTCTACACTGTATTTTTACAATAAAGTAGGCTGGAGAGAAGAAAATGTTATGAAGAAAATCATAAGAGAAAATACATTTACAGTACACTACTGTTTCCCCCCCAAAAAAAAACTGTAAGTGGGCTCATAGAGTTCAAGCCCATGTTGTAAAAGGGCCAGAAGCTGTACAACTTTATGTTGATACTTATTACAAAGCTATAGTAATGAAGACAACATGGTATTGGCATAGAGGTAGACACAAATTGATGAAACAGAAAAAAGAATTCAGAAATAGATCCACATATATATGGTCAATTGATTTTCGATAACGGTGCCAAGACAATTTAATAGGGAAAGAATAGTATTTCCAATTAGTAGTACGGGGATAATTGGATAGACACACACACACATGCACACACACACACACACACACACACACATACACACACATGCACACACACAAATGAACGTTGACCCTTGCCTCATACCATACACAGAAACTAACTGGAAATGAATCATAAGCCACAGATGAGCTAAAACTATACAACTTCTAGAAGACTTATGAAAAAAATCTCAATGACTACTTAAATACTGCATATGAAGCACAAACTATAAAAAAGAAAAAGATCAATAGGGCTTCATCACATTTAAAAAACATCTGGCCTCCAAAATAGGTTAAGAAAGTTAAAAGGCAGGGCGCCTGGGTGGCTCAGAGGGTTAAGCCTCTGCCTTAGGCTCAGGTCATGACCTCAGGGTCCTGGGATGGAGTCCTGCATCGGGCTCTCTGCTCAGCGGGGAGTCTGCTTCCTCCTCTCTCTCTGCCTGCCTACTTACGATCTCTCTCTCTGTCAAAAAAATAAATAATCTTGGGGCGCCTGGGTGGCTCAGTTGGTTAAGCGACTGCCTTCGGCTCAGGTCATGATCCCGGAGACCCGGGATCGAGTCCCACATCGGGCTCCCTGCTTGGCGGGAAGCCTGCTTCTCCCTCTCTCACTCCCCCTGCTTGTGTTCCCTCTCTGGCTGTGTTTCTCTCTGTCAAATAGATAAAATCTTTAAAAAAAAAAAAATAAATAAAATAAGTAAATAATCTTAAAAAAAGTTAAAAGGCAATCATAGACAAAAAAGATGTGCATAAAACACATCAGAAAAGGCCTATGTCTAGAATGTATGTGTTAAATTAATTAAACAACGAAGCCCTTAGACGGAGGTGGTTTTAAGCCTTAGTAACATTCCAAGCCAACCAAAACCTAAGCTTCTAACCCCTCAAGGGTAAAAATTCAAATCAAAGAACAGTCACAAAGAGCCAACTAGGCATTCCCAAACAATACAGCCATTTAAGCTATAGCAAATAATTTCCTTCCTTTGCTTCCACCTTTTCTATATAAAAGTCATCTAGTTCTCATTGGCGGAGCACTGCTAACCACTTTGGGTTTGGTGCTATTGTATTTGATCTTATTTAAATAAATTTTTGAAAATTTAATATGCCTCATTTTACCTTTTAATATGAGGAACAATAACAACTTAACAAGAATACTCACAACCCACTGAGAAAGTAGGCAAAGGATTTGAATACACGCTTCACTGAAGAAGATACACAGATTATAAATAAGTACATGAAAAGATGCTCATTAGTGCAAATTTAACCAAAATAAGGTACTCTATATACCTTCAGTGAACTAACTGAAGTTCTCAAACTAGAAAACAGACAGATTGTTTTTCTTTTTTTAAGATTTTATTTATTTGACAGAAAGAAACACAGCCAGAGAGGGAACACAAGCAGGGGGAGTGAGAGAGGGAGAAGCAGGCTTCCCGCCGAGCAGGGAGCCCGATGTGGGACTCGATCCCGGATCTCCGGGATCATGACCTGAGCCGAAGGCAGTTGCTTAACCAACTGAGCCACCCAGGCTCCCCAGTTAGACAGATTCTTTTTTTTTTAGACAGATTCTTAAAAAGTGAAACATACATCTATCATATGACCCTAACATTCCATTCATAGGGCTTTTTTTTTTTACCCAAGAGAAACAGAGACCTACATCTACAAAGAGGCCTAGGTAAGAATATTCACAATAGCTTTATTTACAATATTCAAAAACAACTCAAATGTCTAGCAACAGGTGAATGAAGAAGCCAATTATGGTATATCTCTAAAATGGAACAGCCCTCAGTAATAAAAAGGAATGAACTGTTGATATAAACAATAAAATAGATGAATATCTAAATAATTACACTGAGGTTTTAAAAGCCAGACCCA
Source organism: Spilogale gracilis (assembly GCA_004023965.1). Taxonomy (NCBI): domain Eukaryota; kingdom Metazoa; phylum Chordata; class Mammalia; order Carnivora; family Mephitidae; genus Spilogale; species Spilogale gracilis. Next base: position 52,555 of record PITA01010640.1, read on the forward strand.
AAACAAAACAAAACAGAAAAAAAAAAAAAAAAGAGTACCTGCTGCATGATTCCAGCTACACAAAATTCTAGAAAATGCAAACTAATCTATCATGACAGAAATGGGTTGCCTGAAGATTGGGGGATGAAGGGGAGTAGTTAATGGATATGCTTGATATCTTGATAGTGGTGATGATTTCACAGATGTATGTCAAATTTATCAAATAGAACACTTTAATATATGCCATTTATTGTCTATCAATCATCCTTAAGTAAAGCTATGAGAAAAAAAGAAAACCACCCAATGAAATAAAAGAAGAGAATAATGCACCATGACCAAGTTGGGTTTATCTCAAGAATGCAAGGTTGACTTAATATTTGACAATCAATTCATGTCATTTATCACATTAACATAATAAAGGAGAGAACTGCACGTGTAGTCATCACAATAGAGGCAGAAAACAAAAATAATTCATCTTCAGAGAAATAACGCAAGAAAACATGCCACAATTTAGTCATGAGCTTCTAGGCTGAAAGGGACCACTAAGTATAATGAAGAATGAATGGGGTAGGGGGACCCCACTATAAAGCACACAATGGAAAATTTCAAATGAGAAAGAAAAAAGAACATCCTAAACGCTTTCAGAAAAAAACTAAAAAAGAGTCACATATAAAAGGAGAATCAAAATAGGTTTGAGAGGTTCTCAATAGCAAGGGAAAGCTGGAAGATAAGAGACAATGCCTTCAGAATTCCAGGTAAAAAAAAAATTTACAACCTAAAATAATTATCAAATAAAACTCTCAGTCACTGTCTGTGATAGGAGAATAAGTATATTCTAAAAAACATATCCCTCTGTACCTTTTCTCAAGAATACAGTGAATTTTTTTTTCCCACCAAAACAAGGGAATATACCCAGAAAGATAAAAAATACAGCAGTCAGAGAACAGGAGAGAGAGGCAGATCTAGAATACAACCAGACTAGTTCACAGTAGAATGATGGAGATACTCATTTGGATGCTTTCAAGACCAAAAGGAAAGAAGAAAGAAAAGAAGAAAGAAAAGAAAAGAAAAGAAAGGAAAGGAAAGGAAAGGAAAGGAAAGGAAAGGAACGGAACGGAACGGAACGGAAAGGAAAGGAAAGGAAAGGAAAGGAAAGGAAAGGAAAAGAAAAGAAAAGGAAGGGAAGGGAAGGGAAGGGAAGGGAAGGGAAGGGAAGGGAAGGGAAGGGAAGGGAAGGGAATTGATACAATGTCTGATTTTTTTTTAAAGATTTTATTTATTTGACAGAGAGCACAAGGGAGGAGGGGCGGGAGAGGAGCAGAGACAGAGGGAGAAGCAGGCTCCCTGCTGGGCAGGGAGCCCTATGTGCCCCCTTGATCCCAGGACTCTGAGATCACTACCTGAGCTGAAGGCAGACACTCAACCAACTAAGCCACCCAGGCGCACCTGAATGTCTGATTTTTTTTTTTTTTTAAGATTTTACTTATTTATTTGTCAGGGAGAAACACAGCTAGAGAGGGAACACAAGCAGGGGGGAGAGAGAGGGAGAAGCGGGCTTCCTGCCGAGCAGGGACCCCGATGTGGGGCTCGACCCAGAACTCCGGGATCATGACCTGAGCTGAAGGCAGACACGCCCAATGACTGAGCTACTCAGGTGCCCCTAATTTTTTTTTAACCATATTGTGAGATTTAAATTTCATTCAGAGTTCAGGGTTGAACTATGGATAGATAAATATACAGAAAATTCAGTAAATTAAAAATAAGGTAATTCTTTATTCCAGGCTAAACAAAAGATTATATAAAAGAAGAAATATTCTTTTTTTAAAGATTTTATTTATTTATTTGACAGAGAGAGAGATCACAAGTAGGCAGAGAGGCAAGCAGAGAGAGCAGAGGAAATAGGCTCCCTGCTGAGCAGAGAGCCTGATGTGGGGTTTGAGATCCCAGGACTCTGAGATCATGACCTAGGCTGAAGGCAGAGGCTTAACCCACTGAGCCACCCAGGCGCCCCGAGAAGAAATATTCTTATACAACACTCATGATTCAGTAAGAAATAGTATTTACATAGTTATGATAGTTTGTATATTTAATATTGATTTCACTATAAATTGGTGACAAGCCTCTATTAGAAGGGGGAAGACTAAATGTGAATGTTTGAGGTGGTGTGAGAACATTAACTCTTATCTTCCATAGTATAAAGTTAATAGATAACAGCCCAAACTGTTGATTTTAATCATCAAGCAAACAGCAATATAAATGTATCACTTAGAAAATTTGAGGTATAAGGCACCTGGGTGGCTCAGTTGGTTAAGCGACTGCCTTCGGCTCATGTCATGATCCTGGATTTTGGGATCAAGTCCTGCATCGGGCTCCCTGCTCCCCAGGGAGCTTGCTTCTCCCTCTGACCATCCCCCTTCTCATGCTGTGTGTGTGTCTCTCTCTCTTTCAAATGAATAAATAAAATCTTAAAAAAAAAAAAGAGAGAGAGAAAGAAAGAAAGAAAGAAAGAAAGAAAGGAAGAAAATCTGAGGTATATGCCAAAAGGAATAATAATAGTGGCCTCTATAGAGTAGAGAGAGACAAGTCAGGCTTGCTGGGGTGGGGTGGGATAGGCTTTAGGTCTCACAATATCTTTAAAGTATTATTCGACTTTTAAGATCATGTACATGTCTGAGGTGTCTGAGAGGCTCAGTCAGTTAAGCATCTGCCTTCAGCTCATTTCATGATCTCAGGGTCCTGGGATTGAGTCCGACACTGGGCTCCTTGCTCAGTGGAGAGCCTGCTTCTCCCTCTCCCTCTCCCCACACTCTCTCTTGCTCTCACTCTCACTCTATCTCAAATAAATAAATAAAAGCTCAAAAAAAAAAAAAAAAACAAAACCCAACCTACATACATGTGTTACTTTGATTTTAAAAAAGCCAAACATGACTCTCCTTGCTGTCACAATCCGACAGTTTCTAGAATGTTTGATAACATTACTTAGAGTCACAAGGACAAGCATAAAGAGGTTTGGGAAGAAGCACAACTGATTCTTGGTGATGAACCACTTAAGGAGAAGAAGAGCTATGAGAGCTTGCTTGAAGAAGCCTACCAGCTGTGTGCATTCAGCAACACAAGGGCACTGGGTCAGCTGCTCTCTAACAGCAGTACAGAGCGCTGGTTAATCTAGCAAATCATTTAAACTGAGGTCAGTTAAAGGAGCTTCTACTCTTAATGAATCCCGACAATAAAGGAGATAAAATAAAACAGCCTTAATCCATCCACTTTGGCTACCCCGTCATTTTCCCATGGGTCGGATGGAAGATTTCATAAGGAGAGGAACTCAAGATCATCCTTCTCAGGGTCATTCAATTTGCCCTGAAATATTACCCCTCTTGAGGGAAATCTGCAAATGAGGACAAATTAGAGACCTTTTGAAGGGCAAGCTATCTTATATATCCTTTGGCTTAATCCACAAAATGAGCTGGAAAGGTAGCAAAAGGGATAACAAAGCAAAATCTGCCTTTCACACCATGATGGACCTGATTTCATTTCAGTAACTAGATTTATTTCATGGTTGCCTCCTTGTCCTTTGCATTTGGGGTAAGGATATATACTAGCATCGCAAGAGAAAAGAAGCAGTCGGGAGCCAAAACACAACTTGGGACACAGCGTCCTGTAGCCACGTTGAGTCACCATCTTATCTGCCCCATCAATGAAACCTTGAGCTTTTGAGAATTTGGATTGCTAATTATTAAAAGAGTTCGGGATGTACAGCCACTGATCTCTTTGCTGTGCTATGTGAGGCAATGATCTGCAGAAATATTGCTCAGTAAGGGTAATGTGTCTGTCGCTCTTTCTCTTGGACTCAATTCTGGAGGACCTGGGAGGATGAGCTCCACCTCCACTTCCCTCATTTGCTGAGCCCACAGGGCTGTGAAGCCCTTCTTGATAAGAAATTGTCAAATTTCCTTTACAGCTGAAACTAGAAAACCAAGCAAGGCAGAAACTGGCTTTTAGGAAGGACAGAGCCATTACATGATTTTAATTTTCTGTATGTAAATTCAACTAGGAAGGGCCATTTGGATCTTCTGAAAGGTCACTCCTCATGGCCCATGCAAATCAACTCAAAACAAGTATTTTCTTTATTCAGAAGCCTTGAGGCTACTTTCTTCTTTGGCATCAGTCAGCACAGAACGTGACTCAGGTTTAGCTGCAGGAACGTATTCGTGACTCAGGTTTAGCTGCAGGAACGTCTTCTTGGTTGAGTCTAGAAACATCTCACTGGCCGCTCCCTACTGAATGGCCACCTCCCTAATGTCTAGGCCCCAGCTCTGACCTTGCCACAAGTCTATCAGTATTTGCCATTTTGTTTTTGGCGGGACTAAACTATTCGTTTTAGATAGGAAAACCTGATATATTTTTCTAGACCATTATTATTTGCCCACAGGAAAAGTTATTAGAGTCGCTGCCCTCCTCTTACTTCAGACCACCTTATTTAGCAGGTTGCAGGACACAGATCAATCACAGAGTAATTTGCATTGACACTTTTTACAGACAGCCATTCGGATCACCTGATATACACTGGATGTCCCCTCCTCTTATTCTTCACCTCCTCCACAGCTCCTGCCTTCCCAGCAATGTCTGGGAGCTACTGCTGGGCTTCATGACATAATGGGGAAGACTGTTGAATTACTGTATGTTTTTCTAACTGGAATCCACATCTTCTCAAGCCTTCCTAAGTAAGGGGCCCCAGAGAGGTACCTCCGTGTCAGAGCTGTTGCCATTCAGAGCCTCCACGTTTGGGTCCCTCCAGTCTTCTGAGAGTGAAGGGATGTAATTGTCTGTCAGAGCATCCCAAACCCTGGAAACAAAGAGAAGCTCTCATTAGCACACATCTGCGGCCGGGCCTGCCTGGGGGAAGGAAGAGCTGGGGGAGGAGAGACGCTTCTGTGTGTACCAGGCTGAGGTCATCTGCCTTCCAGCATGCAGAGCAAAGCAGCTTGAAAACGGAATTAGAGCCACTACCAGGAGAGAAAGAGCTAAGAGAATGGACCCTGGCCAGGGGCTTCAGCGTGAAAGGTGTTCGCTTAAGAAAAGAGGGTTTTCCCACCATTGAGATACAAATGGCAGAGTCTACAATCAAACCACCTCTGGCAAAAAATAAGTTGTCCCTGAAAATAAATCTGTCCCTCCACCAAATAGTTCATGTGTCTTGAACCTAAGAAAGGCCCGTGGTTCCTTTCCTTTGGGCAAAGAAGACTGAGAGAGAAAGAGGAAGAGATAGATAGACAGATAGACAGATAGACAGACAGACAGACATATAGATAGATAGATAGATAGATAGATAGATAGATAGATAGATAGACAGACAGATGGACATTGGGGCAGATTTTCTGGCTGAATCTCATTAAGATCAGGGTCACCATACGCCTGGGTGGCTCAGTTGGTTAAGCGACTGCCTTCGGCTCAGGTCATGATCCCGGAGTGCCAGGATCGAGCCCTGCATCAGGCTCCCTACTCCGCGGGAAGCCTACTTCTCCCTCTCTCACTCCCCCTGTTTGTGTTCCCTCTCGCTGTGTTTCTCGCTATCAAATAAATAAAATCTTTAAAAAAAAAAAAAAAGATCAGGGTCACCATAGAGTTTAGATGCATTTCAATTTCAGAGGACAGCAATTTAAATGGTCACGAACTAACTCCTTGACATCTAATGTAGCTAAGGGGATAATGTCAATGCTGTTCCTGCTTACTTATTACCCAAAATGCTCTAGTGAGCCCACAGGGGGCACAGTCCTGCCCTCTAGCAATGTAAGTCTCTGGCATAGACAGTCTAAGGCAAATATATGAAAGGATCAATACAACTCTAACACCTGGTCTTTGTGAGGGAAGATGGGGCTCCCTTTATTACGTTTCTTTTCTTTACATTGTTTCTTTTAAAAATTCCCATATGTACATTATAAGAAATCTTTTCCTACAACACATGTCGTTTAATTCACTTATATCAGAAAGATTTCTCGGGAGGAGGGCGGAAAAAGGGTTAGTGGAAATTACCTAAAGTCACAAACTCTCACACACAGGAAAATAAACAAATGAGGGGTCCCTAGGTGGCTCAGTCATTAAGCGTCTGCTTCAGCTCAGGTCATGATCCTGGAGACCTGGGATAGAGTCCCAAGAAGTAGAGACTTTCCTAATGCACAAGGTAGACAATCGGTCATAAAGCACATTGAAGGAGCTCAAGAAAACACAATTTCATAGCCGTGCTTGGGTGATCCGCTTATTCGTTATTTTCCTATAATTACAAGAAAGCACTTTGAGAGGACTCATCAAGTGTTCATTAGACATCCATTCAGCAGGATTTCAGCGTCTGCTTCTTAAACATGGGTGATAATCCAATCTCCATCAGGCACCATTAGAGCTTCATTAATCCAGCCTAATGCTAAACGCAAGTCTCAGTAGCATTCTAAAGCCAAGAGGCAAACAGGATTTGCCTTTGCTGTCTCCAGGACAAAACTCCAAGCACCACACCCACCGGGAAGGCCCGCGGATGCCTCCTCCTTCCATCACTGTGTCACATTCTCTGCTGTGAGGGTCAACAATAAGTTCATGAGGGCACTGACCTTCGGATTTGTCCCTGTAGCAAGCGCCTGGAAAAATGAAACTCAGCAAAGCCCAAAATAGGCAGGAGCCTTTAGTGCCTCTTCTAGGCTGGATAGAAGCTGGGAGCTTTAATGACCCGCACACTTGCCAATGACCTTGAAACTGTGTTCATTGTTAACACGACAAGTAGGGGACTCTGCCAAATCAGGCAGGGAAGGGCAACTTTTCTCATGTGAGCCTTCACTGACATATTCTGGATTTCATCTTCCAGTTCTAGATTTTTAGGGACAATTCCCTACACCCTGAACTCCTCGGGATTTCAAGCCATCCTCATTCTTCCCCGTTTTGTCCAAATTTCCTTCTTCTTTTCTGAAGTACTCTTTACCCTTTGAGGTTCATAAACAACCTTTAAGGTAGAGTGACTTATCTCCATAATCGCTCGCAGACCTTCCCCCCTCCCCCGCCCCACACGTGTTTGGTGCCCACCTAACAATAATAACACCAGCCAGGTACTCTTCTAAACCTTTGTGTGGATCGATTCATTCATTCCTCACAACTCTATAAGGAGAAAAAAAAAAAAAAAGAAAGAAACAGAGAAGTCCGTTAACTTGTCTAAGTTCACACAGCCAGTAAAGACAGAGGTGGGATTTGAAACCGGGCAATAGGGCTACAGAGCCTCTATATGCCCAACCACGGAACTATCTCAGTTCTTTATAATTGCATGATTGGCACTGGCACGGGCATCAGAATAATATACCAAGTTCCCAATCACAAGCTAGAAGAGCAGTTCAGACAGCGGCTCTGCGTGAAGGATCTCCAACTACATTATCCTTGGACGGGGTGCTTTCATCGCTTTACAAAAGGAGGAATGGCAGCGGCTGTGGGGGGCAGGACGGCTTCCTCTCTGGCTCTCTGGCCCGGCAAAGGTTAAATGGAAGGCAAAGGCTGAACACTGGCAGCGGGCAGGCAGCCACGGGAGGGAGCGAAGAGCCAGTCGTGGGAGGGAAAAACACAAAGCTTTCTATGAGGAGGAGAATGGGAAGGGCTTTTTTCCCCAGAGAGGCTATCTATTCCCCCACAAGCAGGGGCCTTGGGAATGAATATATTCCCTTTTATAGGCACCCTGAGGGGGACTGTGCAATTCTACTTCCCCGAGAAGCACCCCCCTACTTATTCTTATCTTGGGGAAGGGAGACTCTGAATGCTACCTCCTAGATCTGTTCCCAAGGAGCCAAGATTAAACAGGTTGCCTCAATTCCTGTCATTACGCCGCCATGGCAGGGGCCATTCAGCGTGCTCTCTCAGTCCCTGCAATGACAGAAAAGGCTCTTCGTGTGCATGGTCTATGGCCTGGGCTTAGGGAGGTGCCTACGGAACCGACTGAACTATGTTTCACCACACAGGGCTAGGGATTCAGAGACGGATGCCGGCGGAGTGCGAACGGACTGAGCACGAGGGTTGTGACCGGAGCCGTGTACAAAGATCTGGGTCTACTGGCCGTATGGCCGTCAAGGCTGCGTGAGTCCTGCCACACAGGGGTGGCACATGCACACACCCCTCTTTGTACCTGTTCTTGACAATATGGCAGGCAGCTGCCGAAAGGGTTTATTAAGATTCTGACTTGATAACAACTCCCTTAACACCCTTGAACCTGTCTCGTGCCCTCGGCCGGTGTTTTGTGTCCAATCACGCCGACAGCCTTACTTACGTGTGTGTTCATGTGAGTATGTCAACACTTGCTTCGTGGTTAATACTTAGGAATTGTTGTGGGCACATAATGGCTTTGAACAACTTTTTAAATTCTTTTGAGGACTTAAACAGAATCAATACTACCTCTGGGGACACTGAACCTCTGAGAAGAGAAATAACTTTCCTAAAAATCAGTTACCCATTGGCTTTCCCTGCTTGCTCATTTGGTATTTACTTGTCTTCAAGAGTGCTGACTACGAGGTATTTATTTATCATATGGAATTTGATTTTAAGTTTTTACTTTTTTAAGTCATCTCTACACCCAGCATGAGGCTCGAACTCACAACCCTGAGATCAAGAGTCGCATGCTCTTCCAACTGAGCCAGACAGGCGTGACCCCGTGTAGACTTTATTTTTAACACCTTTAACCCAATCATTCTATCTGAAGAACAGGAAACTGTGATTGTTTTCACGTTTGGCCCCTCGATATCCAGGGTGCCTATAAGAGGGTTGATTGAAACCCCAGTTAAGGCAGGCAGTGGGCTGAGGTCCCTAAAAGGTCTCCGGCCTCCACATTCACTCTCTTAGGACAAAGGAAAAGATGATCACACATGGGCAAAGAATAGATTCTGGACATTTCTAAACTTACAACCAGGATAGAGCTATTCAAATTTGACCCTCTTGTAGCGTCTAAAACTTCCATGCCCTGACAAGTCAGAGCTAGGTTGACATCTCAAGCCATTCCCTATTCGCCAACAGTTCCACATGAGAAGGAAAGAAATCTAAACTTTAAAGGGAATTACTGCACTCGCTTCATGACTTGTGTTATCTTTAAGTAAGGAGGTTAGTTTGACTAAGAACCTCACAGTTTTTGTTTTATGTTCCTTTTTTTTTTTTTTAAGATTTTATTTATTTATTTGACAGAGAGAAACACAGCAAGAGAGGGAACACTAGCAGGGGAGTGAGAGAGGGAGAAGCAGGCTTCCCACCGAGCAGGCAGGCAGCCCGATGCGGGGCTCAATCCCGGGTCTCGGAGATCATGACCTGAGCTGAAGGCAGTCGCTTAACCAACTGAGCCACCCAGGCGCCCCTTGTTTTATGTTTCTATTATTTAGCTCTAACCCAGCCAAAACACTTGCCGTCCACTTGTGGATGAAATAGCCATCCCAATACCAAACCTAGGCAAGTTTATTATAAGCTATGCTGAAGAAAGTCATAACCAAATTAGATATTAAATTATTTTTTTCTTACTTCATCATAATTTTATCGTTTACAATTTTATAGTGTCTGGATAGGTATCTATAGGCAAACTACGCAATTTAACTCTGATTTTTATTTTAAGTTGGAAAGGTTTAGACACATGGACGGCCTAGAAAGCACAGTGTTAATTTCTCTGTTCCCGGCTTCCTCCCACTACGCTATCCCCAAATTGTATCTTATCTCTAAAGAACTATTCAACCTTTGGTCTTCTAGCTGAGGCAGTCAATGAGGCAAGTGAGTCAGAAAAATCAGGGTGAGCAGACCAGTAACCCCATGTGCCGATAATTAACATTGAGTGGCCTCCGCTAATGTGCTAGAAGAGAGTAAGAATCAGATCACTGGGCCTTCATCCTTAATGAGGCAGCGGGGAGCAGGAGGGTGGGGATGAAGGTTAGACTGGGAAGAAATGATTTGTTGGAAGCAAAAGGAATGGGACGCATCTTAAAATGTCATTGTCAGAGCACAGCCAGGGTGAGATAAGGAATGAGGGTCTTTCCAAGGTCTTAGCCCTGCGTCATCAAGATTGAGCTCTGGAGGTTTCAGAGATGAGGACCTATGCAGTCAACTAGAGTGAAGTGACTAGCCCAAGGTCACACAGTGAGTTAGCAAGAGTAAGAAAATGATAATTCAGTCTTTGTGTTTCTAGTTCATTGCACCAGGCGGTGAAAAAAAATACTCTGTATAATAAAGCCCCAGAACCTTTCTTTTTGGACTTACAGGAGTTGAACAAATTCTAACAGGCTCAGAATTCTGGAAGAAGCAGTTTCAAGCTTAAAACTGCATTAAAACACATAGGTCAAAGTTACACTACCGGTCACCAGAGTAAAATGTTCTCTCTGATCATGACTTCAGGCCAACATTCATTAAGAAGGAGAGAAGGAAATGGTGTGGATCCGGAAATGCATTCCCTTTACCTGCAAGGCAGCCCTTATCGCTCACCCAATCCATTTGATATTCAGTATTTCTTTTTTTTAAAAGATTTTATTCATTTATTTGACAGAGAGAAACACAGCTAGAGAGAGAACACAAGCACGGTGGGCGAGAGAGGGAGAAGCAGGCTTCCCACCGAGCAGGGAGCCCGATGCGGGGCTGATCCCAGGACTCCGGGATCATGACCTGAGCCACCCAGGCGCCCCTGATATTCAGTATTTCATTCAAAAAACATTCCTGGATTATTTCCGACACACCACGCCCTATATTAGACCTGGGGGTATAATAGTGAGGGAGATAGATAGACACAGAGCCCTGGTACCCCCGCAGGTCGTCTAGCCAGCACCTACCTCCCACACAGGCCAGGCTCCCTTGTCTAGGACATGCCCTTTTACCCCACTTACTTATGGCAACACCCCTGCTCCCCCGGCTCAAGTTCATAACAAGAGAAGCCAGAACCCAGTTGCTGCAAAGTTTCACTACAACTACTTGACATTTCTTGGGTGATTCCTTAAGAACAATTGATACCTCTTTTATCTCTATAGGGAATTCAGGCCTATTTTTACTAAGTGCCCAAAACACCCTTCTTTAATGTATATACCAAATTATCCCCTTCTTCTTTTTCTAGTCACTCCTCAAACAGCACTTTTTTCAAAGCCCTTGTCTTGACTACAGTTAAGACCCCAGGAGGCGGCTAGTAAGTGACCCAGGGACTCTGCATACTTAAAAGCCATATCGCCTAATTATCGCCGTGACCATACCCAAGATGATTCCCTGGGCTCCCACTTCAGTTTGTATGCTTTCTGATCTGGAAATGGCTTAACATCTGTAGACCATTTTCCAGTCCTGAGGAGGGTTTGTAAACAGGTGATTTTCATAATTCTGCTGTTTCTCAAAGCAAATTGTTGGAATCTATCACTGTCAATTTTCTTCTGGTCCTTATTTCTAATATCTGGGTAGACTACTACCGATATAGAGAAAACTGAAGGGGCATCTGGTTGACTCAGAAGGTTAAGTGTCTGCCTTCAGTTCTGCTCATGATTTCAGGGGTCCTGGGATCAAGGCCCCCATGGGGTTCCCTGCTCAGTGGGGAGACTGCTTCTCGCTCTCCTTCTGCCCCTCCCCACCGCTTGTGCTCTCTCTGTCTCTCAAATAAATAAATAAAGTCTTCTTTTTTTTTTTAAGGGCAACTCTCTCAGGTCTCCCCGTTCTTCAGGAGCTTTTTACTAATCCCTCAATAACCCTTCCTTTGCTGCCCACCACTCTGCCCCGTCTCCCTCTTCATTCTTCGAAGCAGTGTGAGACAGAAAAGCAGCCACCAAAGGCAAAAATCCTCCAACATGTGCTTCTAGAAATTACCAGATTACTAAGTTTGCCAGTCTGAAGAATGCTATTATAACAAACAGTTCACCATTGTTTACTTTTTTTGTTTTCACCAGAAAGTAAGCCTTCTAAGGGTTAAGAATTCTAATTAATGTATGTAATTAAACTACCAGAAATAAGGGAAATAGCACCACATGCAAGCAAAGTAAAATGTGTGCAATAAGGAAAAAAGAACATCATGGAAGGGTTGTGTCAAATAAATTTTTAGAAAGAAAACTGAAGATAGACCCTAAAATGGATCATGCTCCTAAAATTCCATTTTGTATAAAACAAAAACTATTCTCTAAAAATCTCTCATTCCTTTAAGGTTTCTGTTTTACTTAAGCTCTATAGGTCACTGCACAGAGACGTAATAGTATAATGTCGGCAATTACGGTGCCCTGCCCCACGAGAGGGAAGTGTAAGTGATCTTCAGTTCAGCTCATGATTTCAGGGGTCCTGGGATCAAGACCCGCATTGGGTTAGTATAATAATAGTATAATGTCGGCAATTACCGCGCCCTGCCCCACAAACCCATAGACAGAAATCAGTTCTATGTCAAGGAGGAGCTCCAGACTACGGGGCTCATGTCTGAAGCAACAGAGGGCAATTAAGACTTCTTACTCCTCGTCCTGCAAGGTCTCCTCCTCTTCCTGGATCTGGAACTGGTTCTTCACGGGAGCTAGGATCTCCGTCTTGGCGTTGTAGTTCCGAAAGCAGACATTGAGCTTCTCATCAAATTCGTTCACGAGGTCCTCCATGGACTTGAAGCTGATTATTTCGGAAGAAAAATTCTCCAGCTCAGAGAGGGAGGGGTCCTCTAGATGGTGCGGAGATGAGCCATAGAAACACTGTGGTTTCTCCTCCCGCTCCTCTGAGCAGCAGGGCCGAAGGTCCTCGAACTCTTCCTCCAGACTCACCAGCGGGGCCTCCATTCTTGCCCAGCAAGACGACAACCGCGACTCTCAGGACTCCTTTATCTAAGAGAAATAAACAAGGTAACGTGAGCTGGGGCTGGGATTTTGTGCCAGCTCTGCTGAGGAGCCGTAACTACATGGTCCCTGACTCTGGATCCCTCTGAGAACGAAGATTCCACTCGCCAGGTATCCGCCGCTGCCGCTCACTGTTAGACACGTGAGATGTTCAAATAGTGTCGTTAGTGTGAATGACCTAAAGGGAGTAAACTTTGGAGACATGCCTGCTTCCAGTTCCCTGTTCCAAAAGACAAAGCATAGTGGTTAAGGCGCAGTCCCAGGCTCAGACTGCCTAGGTTTGCATGCTGTTCTGAGCCTTACCGGTTGCAACCTGACAAGTTACTTCATTCTCTGGGCTTCCTTTTGTTTTTTTCTCAAGACAGAAATAATAATCTGCAAGGGATTGTCTTATGGGCTAAGGGAGTAAACCCAGGTAAGTGCTTAGAACTGTGTCTGGAATAATAAATATCATTGTTGTTCCATACATTCTCTATTATTATTATTATTGTTGTTGTTGTTGTTATTATTATTATTACCATAGGTTCACATCAGAAATCCAGAAGTCTTTCATAACTTATTTGGTGCCCTCACTTGGCAACTAACTAAATCTTATCTACATGAATATAAAGTTGCTTATGGCTTTAGTTTACCCATTTAGTGTGTTTTGCTGCAGAAATATTAATGTTTTTAATTATGGGGATTGCTGCCCCAATCCCCAGGAGGTGATATGTAGAATATGCCCTCTATTACTGCCTTCTAAAATGCCTGGCCCCAACGGGTCTGAATAGGGACTCATGGGCCTGGATATTACCACCCTCATCAATAAATCACAGACCAACAGAGATTATCCAAAAAGCACCTGAGCTTTTCTAAGATACAGAGCTTCTGTCTGGGGCTAAAGGAATGAATCAAATGATTGGTTATCCTGAAAGAGAGACCCAGGTAACTGCCCATGTGCTCCAAGGTCAGCCTCCATAATCGTCTTGGTGCCATCCCCATCCCCCCATCCCTCCCACCCCCCATCCCCTCCACCCCCATCAAAAGGCTGCACACTCAGGCCCGCTTTCTTTTCCACGGCTCTGGGTCCTCCTCATACACCGCCTCCGACTGAGATTTATCCAACTGTGCGGATATCCAAGCCCTTCCCCAATTTTAATTGCAATTCCTCGAGGGCACAGCCGTCCTCTGGACATCATCGCGCGTGGCTCCCAGCACACACTGCCGTGAGGCTACACAATCAGTCAACGTGCACTCATTGAGAAACGATCATCTGTCCCCCTCATACAGTTTCTCGTTTTCAGTTTCAGACAGCATTACTGTCTCTCATACCCTTCCCTACCTACTCCACTTTCTTCCCTGTAACATGGAAAAGCAACCAAACTTTTCTCTCCTGTCTGTGTGATCACTGGTCAGTCAGATGCTGAAATTGGAACCACCACCTGAGGCGAACGGAACAGAGAGCAAAAACCATGGGTTTTGTAGTTCTGCCCCACAACTGCCGTTCTCCATCTCTGTCTATAAAACCTAAACTCTAGGGGCGCCTGGGTGGCTCAGTTGGTTAAGCGACTGCCTTCGGCTCAGGTCATGATCCCGGAGACCAGGGATCGAGCCCCACATCGGGCTCCCCTGTTTCTCCCTCTCTCACTCCCCCTGCTTGTGTTCCTTCTCTGGCTGTGTTTCTCTCTGTCAAATAAATAAAATATTGAAAAAAAAGATATAAAAAGAAGGAGATATAAAAGCAGTATGATATCTTGGAAAGAACATAGGCTCAAGAGCCAAACAGACCTGCCAATGTGTGGCTAACACATAACAATATGTAACAAGCATCTTCGGTCCTGATTTTCTCATCTGTTAAAAGGTGAAGGTGTTGGTGTAGAGCTAAGAGCTTTGGAAGTTAATTTCAATAACTCATTAACTAAAAATCTTAATTTTAATAATATATTTTAATAATGTATTTTATTTGATCCAGTATATCCAGAAGGTTATATTTCAAAATGTAATCCATATTTTAAAATATTAATGAGACAGTTTCCATTCTTTTTCACACTTAGTCTTTGAAATCCAGTGTGTACTCACCATACATTTCCATCTGGACTAGCCACAGGTGGCTTGTGGCTACCATATTGGACAACACAGCTATAAAGCAATACACAATGAATTCCCAATCAACGGTTCTTCATCTAGGGTCTACAGACCCCTAAAAGGGCTCTTTGAACATAACTATATTTTATACACCTAAAAACATATTTGGAGGGTGCCTGGGTGGCTCAGTGGGTTAAAGCCTGTGCCTTGGGCTCAGGTCATGATCTCAGCGTCCTGGGATTGAGGCCCGCATAGGGCTCTCTGCTTGGCAAGGAGCCTGCTTCCTCCTCTCTCTCTGCCTGCCTCTCTGCCTACTTGTGATCTCTCTCTCTGTGAAATAAATAAATAAAATATTAAAAAAAAAAAACATATTTGGAGGAGAATCCTACAGGTTTCTCTACATTGCCAAAGGGACCAATAGGACAAAAAGGATTGAGAATCCCTGAGAGCCAAAGTAAGTTGAAAAAAAATCACGGAGTACAATAGGGAGCAAGGAAAGACTTTACAGAGGAGGGATTTGTGTGGACTAGAGCAGGACTCTGTGCTGGTTAAGAGCCTGGAGTCCAGGTTCCCCTCCTGATCTTATCACTTCTTGGGTATGAGACTTGGGCAAATTACTGGCCTCTGATAAATTTGTGCCCCAGTTTCCTCATCCATAAATGAGATTTAAAATAGGATTTAGGGGCTCCTGCATGTGTCAGTCGGTGAAGCATCTCACTCCTGGTTTGGGCTCAGATCATGATCTCAGGGTCATGAGATGGAGCCCTGCATCAAGCTCCATGCTCAGTGAGTAGTCTGCTTACGAATCTCTCTCTCCCTCTCCCTCTGCTCCTCCCCACCGCTCATGCTCTCTCTCTCTCTCTCTCTCTCTCAAATAAATAAATAAATATTTTTAAAAAATGAAATAGTATTGAAATTGAAGGCTATTTTGTAAAGTAATGAAGATAACCTTTGGAAGTGCTAAGTACGGGGCACCTGGGTGGCTCAGTTGGTTGGGCGACTGCCTTCAGCTCAGGTCATAAGCCCAGAGACATGGGATCAAGCTCCACATCAGGCTCGCTGCTCGGCGGGAAGCCTGCTTCTCCCTCTCTCACTCCCCCTGCTTGTGTTCCCTCTCTGGCTGTGTTTCTCTCTGTCAAATAAATAAAATCTTTTTTTAAAAAAAAGGAAGTGCTAAGTATGATGTATGAATATGTGGTGTCCAGTAGATGTCAATGATTTTAGGAAAATAAGAATAACTCAGTTTCATGGGAATGTAGGGGGACGGTGTTTCAAGTAAAAAAAAAAAAAAAACCCTGCCATGACAGTCTATGTGCAATGCTCCAACTGTTGACCAAATGGGAGAACTATTGCTGAATAAATTTTATCATCTTTTTTTCAATGTATTTGGTCAAAGCCTCTTGGAACACTGGCCCTATTTCAGAGAGACACAAAAGCTACTGCTGATGTTCCAGATATTTACATCTCCTTTAACTCTGTACTCTTCTCTAAGAGAGAAGGGGGAGCCAGAAAGAGGAAATGATACCAACGGGGTGCTAGTGAGTTTGAAATGGCACAGTCCATACTATTAACCAGCAACAAGAGAGCAATCCAATCAGAATCTAAGACAAAGACTGAGTTTGGGGTGTTGGCAACAGGAGGATTATACTGAAAGCACCTATCCTCAGCCCAGGCAGCCTCTGGAAAGAACAGATTCACCTAGATGATTATAAAAGAATGAGATAGCACAGATCTAGAGTTCAGAAGCATGGTCATCTGAACCATCCACAATGTAGCCTGATTTCTGTTCATCGATTCACGACCCAGGAGCCCAGAAGCTCAGCATGAATGACCACTTGAAGATGAAACAAAAACTAAAAGCCTGCACTGGAAATTGGAAGTCACTCAACACTCAAGCCAAGCCCGGTATTTGTAGAAAGACTCCAGGCGTGGCAGAGGCCATGAGAGCCTGGCTCAAGGCGAGGTCTCGGGGTTGGCACTGGCCCTTCTGGAACCTGTGCCCCTTCTGTCCTTCCTTTAGCTCACTTTCTTTTGCTGTTCTCCCTTGGTGGGGTGCCTTTGCACTCCCACTGAAATGCCCTACACTTGCATTCTGACAAGCTTGGCTCTGTCTTCACTCCCAGCTCATCTCAGAGGCCTCCTCCCTGAAAAGCTAGGGTTAGTACAATTCGGAGCTTATCCCCTGTCTCTACACTTCCCAAATCAATTTTTTTTTTTTTAAGGCAGGAAGAATGGCAGAAAGAGGGAACCATGGAAGAGTCACCTTGCCTTTTTCCTCTCTATCCAAAAACGGTATGCAGGACTATACTTTGATTATGCCCTATAATCCACTCCATTTATCTTGGCTCCCGATAGAGGTGTAATTTGGAAAAGAAAAGAGGGCTCCAAGCTTCCCAGAGACCCAGTAGGAAACACAGAAGCCTCTCCCTTGCAGCATAATGATGCAGCTTGGGGCTGCAGTAACAAATTTTCACTCCCTGCTTTGCTGAGCTGAACAGAAGCCAGAGCAGAGGAGAATTCACCATGCCTCCCCCTGTTGGGCCTCTGCACCTCCACAGAGGCCCCAGTCCATCTCCCCCTTCTCCCTAGCACCTGTCCCATAAATCAGTTGATTTCGAGCCCCCTACCCGTCTCATCCCTAAAATGTGCCCTGCACTGATCCACGGCAGTTGTCCCACTGCTACTCAGCAAAATCAGCCAGGATGCGGGACTGTGCCAGCTTCCCATTTTCACAGAGTATTCCGTTGCCTATAAGTCAGCCCCTTTGCAGTTCTGCTTCCCCCTCTTCCTCCTGCTCCTACGGCTCCATTCACCCTCATTTCACATCCCCCGCCCCCGCCTCGGGTCTGTTGGGGTAAAGAAAGGCTTCTCCAAACAGCACAATGGCTGGCGCTTCAGGAAAGCTGGGCTCAGTCCGCGCAGGCCGCACAGGAACTCCACCGCCCTTTGGCCAAACAAGATCGGGACACGGGAGTGGCAGGGAGCACCGGGGCTGTCCAGCGGCGAGTAGGGAAGGGATGGGCTGCGATAACACGCCCGTCCGGGGGCTCTGTCAAGCCTCTCGCCCCTGAGCCCCAGAGGCCCTGGCCCACCGGAGGGCTGCGCTCCCCCCC
The DNA here is from genome assembly GCA_004023965.1 of Spilogale gracilis. Lineage (NCBI taxonomy): Eukaryota > Metazoa > Chordata > Mammalia > Carnivora > Mephitidae > Spilogale > Spilogale gracilis. The sequence continues at coordinate 70,520 of PITA01010640.1, forward strand.
CACCACCACCACCACCCTCGTCCTTTCTCCGACCTGTTCCGTAGTAAAACAATCGCTCCTGCAGCGTCTGCGGCAGCTGCCGGCGCTTCTGACACTGCAGGAAGGCATGGTCCTGGGGACGGGCTCTGCACCCCAGGGAGAGGAAAGGACAGGTACGGGGTCAAGCTCTTAGGGGCACAGATGACTCTGGGGCGTTGGAGGGTAGCAGGGCCAGATAACTGTCAAGGGAGGAGGTACAGACCCACTGCCCCATACCATCGGGCAGCGTTCCCGGTGCTCTCAGCCCCCAGACCGCGCCGCGCCTCCCTTCT
>PITA01010641.1:0-70838 GCA_004023965.1 Spilogale gracilis
AGGTTAAAGAGTGAGAGCTGCCCTGCCCCAAGCTGTGCTGAAAAGTAAGGATGAGTAGGAAATGTCCTTCCTGCAGAGGAAGAGAAAAGAAATATTTTTGAGATATCTGGATGCTTGGGAGACAAAAGTGAAATTGCAATGCAGTCATTTCCAGGAAGAAATAAAAATTCTTTTCTGAACCAGTGAGAGTTGCTTGAAATACCCACCTAAGAGTCTCTCTCTTTAGCAAGCCCTCAATCCTACCTGCCTGACCACCCCCTGTCTCTACACATATGAAAGGGAAGCAAACATTTGATGCTAGCAAGCACGTTTTTCTAGAAAATAACATCAATATATTGACAAATCAAGGGCATGTCCAAGAGCAATCCTGGGAAAACAGAATATGAGATCTATCCTGGCTATAAATCAAGGCAAATTCTAAGTTCACATAAAGACCACCCTTGGGGAGCCTGGGTGGCTCAGTCAGTTAAGCGTCCAACTCTTGATTTCGGCTCAGGTCATGATCTCAGGGTGGGAGATGGAGCCCTGCGTCACGATGGGCTCTGCACTGAGCGTGGAGCCTGCTTAAGATTCTCTCTCTCCCTCTCCCCCTGCACCACACTCACCTCTGCCACACTTGTGTGCTCTCTCACTCAAGAGAGAGAGAGAGAGAGAGGAAGGAAGGAAGGAAGAAAGGAAGGAAGGAAGGAAGGAAGGAAGGAAGGAAGGAAGGAAGGAAGGAAGGAAGGAGAGAGAGAAAGAGAGAGAGAGAGGAAGGAAGGAGGGAAGGAAGGAGAGAGAGAGAGAGAGAGAGAGAGAGAGAGAGAAAGGAAGGAAGGAAGGAAGGAAGGAAGGAAGGAAGGAAGGAAGGAAGGAAGGAAGAAAGAAAGAAAGAAAGAAAGAAAGAAAGAAAGAAAGAAAGAAAGAAAGAAAGAAAGAACCACTCTCACTGAAATCAGAATCTTTCAAAAGGTCTCATATTATTTCACAGGAAATCCTAGCAGTCCATTAGCAGATTTAGTCCTGCTTTTCCTGTACTATGACACTGGAGGAACTTTTTGAAATTGTTTTGTTTTACTTTCAGTCAATTTTTCAGGAAATACTTCTTTTTTCAAATATCCTTTGTTCTCTTAAACCACATCCATGAGCCATGTAGACCTCTTTTCTTTTTTCAGTATATCAAAAAACAAACAAACAAGTAAAGCAGAGGGTCAAGTTAATTTTAAATAAATTCCCCTCTAAAATTCACCTCTGAGCACAAAATTACCATAGAGACAGCCCAGCAAGCAAACAAAATCAGTCCGGGATCACGAGCAAGCTGGTACTAAACACTGAAACAAAGCCATCTTCGTCACCAAAGCTGTGTGCACTGGCACAGGGCTTTCCTTATGCTGAAGAAATGAAGGGGCTCTCAGCTTGCTTGCGAAATGACTACTCATGCCAGTGAGAACTTGTAAGAATGCCAGATCTTTAAATGTTTCCCACCACATATGCTTAAAAGTGATCTTGTTTTAGTTTTTTCCCCCAAGAACTGGTAAGATTAATTCTGCAGAGCAAGGGGAAGATAGGAGAAAATAAGAACAGCCGAAGTAGACACAGGTGGCTATAAGGAGAGGTAAATCAATGATTTTTTTTTAATTACCATTTTTTTCATTACTTACAATTTTTGCTAAAGAAAACTACAAATGTACTCTCTATCCAAGACATTAATTCTAGTTCCTTTTTTTTTTTCCTGACCAGCTTTAATCTGATCTTCTCATGTCCTTCTCTTTATTAGGACATCTTGATTAGCCCAAGTGAACCATCCCAATTTCTAGTCTGGTCATCAGCTTCTAGCCACAGAACCAGAGATCTGCAGGCATCCATAGGGATTGCTCATTTAAATGAGAGACTAAGACTCAGAAGCAGAGTAATTTGCCTAAAACCATAGCTTAGTCATAAAATCAGACAAGAACTGAAGTCTTTAGTTTCTCTGTAAAATTCCCCTTTTCAAAAATTATTGACTCAAAGAAATATTATCTGAGTTGGATCTTTTCCCAACAGAAGTTGTTTATCATCCAAAGGAAACAGAGATCCATACTGGGTTTTGGCCAGTGATTTTATATGCCCTAAGAAAAGGTGACCCCCAAGTATAATGTAATCCCTTATTTTCCCAAATGGACTCAGGTAACATATTTGGCCACTTCGAATACATCAACTTCTAGGGATACAGATGAAATAGTCAAATGCCAACGTACAATATTTAATCCAATCAATTAGGTACTTTTAAATAATAAAATATATATTATACTAAATTAGAGAAAAACTAGAGATAATGTAATTTTTAAAAGCATACCATTTTTACTTTCCACTAGTTATTTGAAATTCAGCATTTAAAAAGACAGTTTTATGAGTCACTGGAAATTCTCCCCCAGTCACAAGTATTCACATAATATTAGGAGAGCTCATTTTTCTTTCATCCTGTAGGAGTGCATTCATGATTCCACAACATAGCCACTTATTATATTTTTTAAAGTGATATCCAAAGGCTTGTTTAATTTTTTAGTGCCCCTTTTAATCTATTCTAGCCTATTTTAAAACCAGTATTGATTGAGAAAATAACTGTCTATCTCAAGCAAAAGTTCAAAATATAGGAACTGAGAGTAACTGATAATATGGCCTTTATAATGATTCAAATATAACACCCTCCTGGGGGGGCAAGTTTGGGGATGAAAACTTCACTCTGTATTCAAGCACATCTGGTCTCTTCAACTAGATATGAAGCCAAACTGCCCTCAAGAAAGGGCAAAGTCGGGGCACCTGGGTGGCTCAGTTGGTTAAGCAACTGCTTTCGGCTCAGGTCATGATCCCGGAGACCCAGATCGAGTCCCACACGGGCTCCCTCCTCGGCGGGAAGCCTGCTTCTCCCTCTCTCACTCCCCCTGCTTGTGTTCCCTCTCTGTCAAATAAATAAAATCTTCAAAAAAAAAAAAAAAGAAAGAAAGAAAGAAAGAAAGGGCAAAGTCTGTATAATTTAACAGATCTTCTTTAGCAACACCAAAATAAAACAAACAAAACAATAAACAACAACAAACAAAAAAACCCACGCAAAATCCCCCCCAAAAAACTCAACAAAGGGACATATTGTTGGCTTTTGTACAATAATCGGTACAGCAAACATACCCAAATCCACAAGAATCGCGTGCTGCTGAGCAGTGAGCTGCTTTAGAAGTTCTTTGTAGGATATGTCAGGAGGTTGTTGTTTATTCGGCAATCTGTGCCTTAGACGATGTTGTAAAGCTAGAAACTGCCAAATTTCACCACGTCGACTTTTGGGAACACCTACAAAGATAAAAAAAGCATGGTCTCCTTCTCTGGAGTGAAGTTGCCAAGCTGCAGCCGAGGAGCTATGGAACACGTGGGAACAGGAGCTGTGATGTCCTGGGTGCCACCCTCGGATCACACAGTATGATGCACTGACAGAAGCATATTTTGACAAGTTTAATCCTGTAACTGCTGATGCCTTGTGAAAGAAAACCCTCAAATAATAAAAGACAATGTTAACAACATCAGCCACCACTAATTGAGCCCCTAGTATAACATTCATCAAGGGTGCCTTGCTACTCAGCATCGTACTCATGCTCAGAAAAGCACCCAGTGAGATAGGCAGTTGCTATTATCCCCACTTTCCAAATGGCCAAGCAGAGACAGAAAGAAGCTAAGCAACTTGCCCAAGTTTGTGCGACTGGTAATTGGAAGTTTAGAACTAGAACTCCCTGAGTCTGGCTTCAGAGGCCAAATTCTGAAATCATGAATGTATCACAGCCTAGTCCCATCTTTTGTTTGATTTGAAGCTAATAACAAATGTCAATACTTAACAATTTCTAAATGTTTGATGAGAAGCGTGAAAAATAAAACTGGGACCATTATGCCTTATACCCCTAGCAGCCACCTGGCTTCTATACACTCGCTTGCTAGACCCTGGGAAAGTGGAAAAACCCTAGCAGCCCCCCCCCCCCATAGCCACCCTGTAACCACAAGGACTCTCCCCACGATCTCGAGAGATAATGGCCATCTGGCTCCAGGAATATGGCTACAAGAGCACTCCCTGAGCCCGGCTATCTAGCCCCAGGAATGTGGCTATGTGATAACTCCCGGAGCCTCCTACCCGACCATCTGACATCTTGGGGTTTGCTGGGCTGGGGGGTCAAGGCCAGTCGTAAGGCAACCAGTAAACTAGGGAGAATGTCAACCAATCATGTGCTTGTAACTGGGGAAACTCCCCCAACTTCTTGTAACTTGTTTGCCCTTACCTATAAAAGCTGCGCTAAAAGTATGCTCGGGGTCTCTGAGCGTGACCGGTAACGTCCGCACGGAGGCCCAGGTTCAAACCTGACAATAAACGACCCTTGCCGCTTGGCTTTGACTCTGGTCTCTGGTGGTCTTTTTCGGGGGTCTCACGACTTGGGTACAACATTGACATCAACAAGTAACTTTGCAAAAGAGAATAAAATAATATTTTATATGGTCATAAAAGAATGACCTAGTAAGAATGGTCAGTACAACATGAAAGCATGACTGGAGTGCTCTAGAACATCCTCTGACAAGACAACATCCAGTATGTTTCATGAAACATTAACTCTGTTATCCTGGAGAACCAAAGGGCATCACTATATTTACATATCCTGGTGAAGTATGCCAAACCTTTGTTTTTTGTTTTGTTTTTTTTTTCTTTTTAAGTATTTGAGAGAGAGAGAGAGCATGGGAGCAGGAGAGGCAGAGGGAGAGAGAGAAAGAATCCAAGCAAACATCTTGTTGAGCAGGGAAACTGACACAGGGCTTGAGCTCACAACTGGGAGATCATGACCTACACTGAAACTAAGAATTGGGTGCTCAACCAACTGACTCACCTAGGCCTCTCCCACAAAAAAACCTTTTTTTTTAATCTTGAAAACCAATTATTTTATTTTATTTTATAATTAACAAATAATGTATTGTTTGTTTCAGGGGTACAGGTCTGTGATTCATCAGTCTTACACAATTCACAGCACTCACCATAGCACATACCCTCCCCAATGTCCATCCCCCCCCCTTCCCTCCCACCTCCGTCCCCTCCAGCAACCCTCAGTTTGTTTCTTGAGATTAAGAGTCTCTTATGGTCTGTCTCCCTCTCTGGTTGTATCTTGTTTCACTGCACTGGGAGGGACAGAATTCAATTCTGTATAATACGGATATCCTACTTCACAAAGTATTTTCAGTTCAGGTACACTGGATGGGGAATAGGTTTCTGAGCTCCCAGCTGATTAAGGAAGGTTTAATGGCACTGATATTTTTTAACTTCAGTACCATTATTTGCATAAACCAAAAGATTATTGTCCAAAAAGGATAAGTCAGGCTCACTGACATAATTTATACGGCCCTCCACAATATACCTCCAAACTTGTTCCTACTGTTGCCTTATAGACTTACAAGTTCCCCCACTTGATTGAACAGTGTTTTTCTCTTCATCTTTTATGGCTGAGCCTGAATGCCATTTGTCTACTGCGGCTCTTTTTCCTATCTCTAGGAGTAATCACTCCCTTTTCACATACTCTTTGACACATACTTTAACCTCACCATATTTGATTAGCTGTACATTGCATGTTTATCTATTTTCTCCACTTCCATGGATATACCTTGCTATTTAAACATGTGTTGGACGAATGAATGAATGAATGAATGATCACATGTAAGATCACAAAATGTCATTTTGGGGGGTACCTTTCTTTAGCCCATTAATTGAATCTCTAATAATGTAAGTGGGCTGTCTTATTATCCATCCAATAACAATTTTGCAAGAAGGCAATTCACTTCAGCTAAATAAGTACTGAACATCTAACATGTAGCAAAGTATACAGAATGGTACTAAGGATACTTCATCCCTGGAGATGAATAAATCCATTCTTGGGAATTAGTCTCATTCATGCATTCATCCAGGTATTCATTCAATAACTTGTGCAAGATGCTTCTGAGGTGCTAGGTATGTAGTGGTGGGGTGAGAAAAACATTAAATAAATATATACATAAACACAAAATTACAAATTATGGTAAGCACAATTAAAGGAAAGAATCATGAGAAAAAATAAAGTGAAACTAATTTATTTTGGTGTTAGAGGAAAAGGGGCATGCTAGTTCTGAAGAAATGCTTTTTGAACTGAGAATAAAAAGATAATAGACTCCAGGATGGGAGTGTGGGCAGCAATCCCTTTAGGAAAAGGAATGTTGGGGAACCTGGGTGGCTCAGTTAAGTGTCTGCCTTCGATTCAGGTCATGATACCAAGGTCCTGGGTTGGAGCCCCAAGGTGGACTCCCTCCCTCTTCAGTGGGTAACCTACTTCTACCCCCCCCCACCCTTCCCTGACTACTTGAGATCTCTCTCACCCCCTCCCTCTGCTTCTCCCGCTGCGTGTGCTCTCTCTCTCTGTCAAATAAAATCTTTTTAAAAGAGAAATTAGTAAAAAAAAAGAGAGAGAGAAATTAGTTATTAAAAAAAGGAAGAAGAATGTTTGAATACCCTCAGATGAGCAAGGAATGGGGAGAGAAAGGAAGAGTGAGAAGGATGAGGGATGGAAATAAAGAAATGATGGGAAATGGGGAGCAGGTAGAGATGTAAGAAGAAGGAATGTGGGGAGATCTGGAGCATTCCATGCAAGAAACACTCTGGGACACACAGTGGGACCCCAAGTAGCTCAGCCTCTCTGGAGCAGAGGATACAATGAGGGTCGAGCCTGCCTGAGATCCTCTCTCTTCCCCTGTCCCTCCCACCACTCACGCAAGCACGCACTCTCTCTCTCTCAAGTGAATAAATAAAATTCTTAAAGAAAAAAAAAGCTTAAAATGTATTGTATAAAAGAAATGAAAAGATGAGCACCCCAAAAAGACTGTTAAAGTCATTCCAAAGAATGGTGTGATCGACATCTCACACCCATTCTATTAACTACTATTGTGTCCCAAATAATAAGTCAATGAAAATCTTTAGGACTTCCATGTCTTCAAGGAAAAAAAAACTCAATACATTAGGCTTGTAAATGTAGCTTCTTACAAAATTATTCCCAACTTCATTTAAACTTAACTGTGCAACAGTTTCACACATTAATCATAAGATTTTTAAAACAAGATTCATTGTTAGATTTCCTTGGCTATTTTGGATTTTTATTTTACACTCAGTTTATGAAGGCCATGGAGAGTCTCATTTTAATATCTGGGTCACAGAAATGCCCCTAAAATATTCACAAGCTAGTTTTAATTTTAAATTTAAGATGTTTAAATATCAGTCAATTTATATGGCAGAGCAGCAATGCAGTATAATGGCTAAATAAAAGCAAGCTTTCTAAAATAAACACAGGAACACATAGATGGAAGGAAAACTGATTAATAAAAATGTAAATCTGTTTATGTATATACATACATGTAGGTGAATATACATAATATATACACATATACACATAAACATTTCTGATCAAATGATGGAAATGAGTCAAGTTTATAAGTCTAAATTATTTTTATGGATATAATCCAAGGTCTGTACCAATGCATTCACTCCTTCCTTGGTAAACAACAACACAGGGCTAAAAACAGCTGGTTGAAAAAGTCAGGAAAATCTATAGGAAAGGTGTCTCCTAACTCCTTAGGGACAGTCTCTCCATTAGCATTGTTTTCTTCCCAATTGAGTCACTGACTGCTGTCAAAAGCAAATTACTTACCTTTTTTTATAGGCAAAACACATATGCCTGAGCTACATAATCAAAAAGCCTCTAAATGTTTTCTTTTAAAAGATTACTCCATGGGCATGTGAGTGGCTCAGTCAGTTAAGCATCAGCCTTCCGCTCAGTTCATGATCCCCGAGTCCTGGGATCGAGTCCTACATCAGGCTCCCTGCTCAGCAGGGAGTCTACTTCTCTCTCTGTCCCTCACCCACTGCTTGTGCTTGCTCTCTCTCATTCTGTCTCTCAAATAAATAAAATCTTAAAAAATAAAAATAAAAAGATTACTACAACGATCCCCCCCTGAAAATAAGGTAACATTGTGCGTAACTGTACTCAAAAAACAAACAGAAAAAAAATCCAGAATACCTTCTTTAAGAGAAATATGAATATCTTCCATATCACATCTTATTTTAGCTCTGCAGTTCAACAACTTCTTATCCCAGGTTATTAAGACCTCCTTCTGACATACACCGACTTCTTCATAGTCCAGTTTAACTTTTCTGGACTGGAGTTCATCTCTGCTTGCTAAGAAAAACAAAACAATTTAGGTAAAATCCGTGCACTCTTAAAACACAGTATTTTTAATATTTTGCTTTATTTGTAAAATCATACCAAATGACTTTTAGGAATCAACCACTAACATCTGATCAAAAAGTAAGCTTAAAAAAAAATTGAGGATACATGAAAGTTTCCTAAACTTTGGGTCATTTCATGTAAAGAAGTATCAGGAAGAATCTCCTAAGGAGGTTCTACTCTGTATCTTACAGATGGGAACTCTGCTAAGTATAAAAAACAAATCATGCTTGCTTGGCTATAAACTGCAATTTTTTTGACAAATGTGGTAGCCTCAGAAATAACAACTTGCATCATTTTCAACACCATTAATATTTTATATATGAAAACAATTCCTCAGGCTAACCTTAATTAGAGAAATATTTGACCATGAAACCTGACAAATTCTTATAACTATTTCCAGAGTTATCAATACTGCCTTTAAAAAAAAGGTCCCTGTTTTCATATTTAATAACCTTAAAGAGGAAACTTCATTTCACTGAAATTAACACTACTTCCATTTTTTAAAATAGTACAGAATTCTCTCTCATTTGATGGCCTTAAAAGAAGCCCAGAGCTCATTTATAAAAAGGCCTCTAATAGCAACTACTATCTTAGTTTGTTCTTTATTTTCAATAATTGATCTCAAAAGGGTAAACAAAGAAAAAACATTTAGCTATTTTTTTCTTCTCTTCCCTTAGGATCACACTGAACAGGAGTCTCTCAGATCAATGTGTATTCATTCAAGCTCCCAGTGCTCAACCCCTTACCTTCTGCAACACAAATCTTTGTCATGCATCCAAAGTCCTCGACAGCACAAAAACAATAGCAGAATGAGTATTACCCTTTACTTAGTGTGTTTGAAACCATTTCCAAGAATTTAAATATCTTATAATACCGCTATTCAAGTAAGGTATAAAAGTTTCTACTCAGAAGTCCAGACATAATCAAAAGTAAGTTTCATTACAAAAATACTCATCCTGGATACCACTAGATGGCTTTCTAGCAGTTTAGCTTTGCTTCTCAATATTTGCTTTATACTTCTCTATGATAATCAAGTAATTTTTTTCAAGAAGTGGGTTCATTATAATATAACCTTATATGTAACTTTACTAATGAATTTCTTTTACAGTGAACAAAGCACATTTCCTTTTCCCCCTGCAACATTCTCTAGACCATTATTCATTTAAAATAATAATCAAGACCTATGTGCCAGCTGCAGGCCCTCAGGGTAAGATGCTGAGTAAGCTCATTCAACATCTGTCCTCACCTGGTTAACTAGGCAAAAAAACAACCATCGATAAATGATTATCCGTTGACTAGAATTTTAATCAGCTCAATTATTTTTTGTCTTTGTTATTTAAGTAAAGAAATATAGAATAAGGATTTCTTATTATATCTGCTAAATGTCACCTCTTGTCTTATCCTAAATATGAATGTAATTCCTCTCAAAAATCTATAAAGGCCTGAGTGGGCATACATTTATCACATCAACCTTTATTTATTTATTATTTTTTTTAAAGATTTTATTTATTTGACAGAGAGAAACACAGCCAGAGAGGGAACACAAGCAGGGGGAGTGAGAGAGGGAGAAGCAGGCTTCCCGTCGAGCAGGGAGCCTGATGTGGGACTTGAACCCGGGTCTCTGGGATCATGACCTGAGCCGAAGGCAGTGGCCCAACCAACTGAGCCACCCAGGTGCCCCTATCACATCAACCTTAAAAATCTATATCAGTAACAATTAATTGGGGTTTTGATTTTAAAGAAAATAAGATGCATTTACTAGGGTTATTTAAAACCTCATATACAAAAAAACAAAAACAAAAACAAAAAAACAAACAAAAAAAACCCTCATATACTTTCCATCCTGACAAGAAAAAAACAATAAAGAAAATACAGTGTTCCCTTGCACACTAAATATTGTTCAATTTAAGACAAATTTAACAGTAAGTGTAGTAAGCGGAATCTTAAGACACATTTCTGTGTTCTCTGATGAACACAGAAATGTGAATGCCTGCATCAAAAAAGCTTTTTGGAAGATAACACAATAAAAGCAAGCCAGAGAAAAACCTAGATTATACATTTTCCAATAATCTTATAAGTTAAAGGACCCACTTAACCTAACTCTTTCATTTTACAAATGTGAAAAACAAGGTCCTTTTAGGTTAAGTGAATTGCCAAATACAATAACATGAATACATTTTTTGAATTTGGGTACTATCTGTACATCTCCTGATATGTATATACTGGGGTAAAGAGCATATTTTCCAGGTCTGGAGAACACATTCTAAAACATTTGCTATTCATAAACTAAGCAGTAAAGCACCAGAAATGGCACAGTAGGTACTGTAAATTATCCAATTATAAATTTAATAAAGACTTGAATATGATTTGTTAAATAGAAAATGTATAAAGCCAACAACAAAAAATAGGAACTTAGACTTGATAATAGGTAATTAGATAGTTGAACTGGGTACAAAACAGAATTTATTTGAAATAGGCACATTTCTTCTATTATAAATATAATTATCCTAAAAGTTGAATCAATTTCAAAATGGAGAGAATGTGCTTTTTCATGTTCCAAGGTTTTTCTCCTAAAATATGCACAATAATATTAAACTTACAGTCATATCAAATAGATGGACTCCACACTACTTACATGCTCTATTATCCAAATATACTCTAAAGGTGTCTGACGTTTTATCTATTGAACAAAAATGTAAATATTTGAAGCTGAACAATCCCATGTCATAGTAACCTCACAAAATAATACTAAATGATTATAGCCAATAAAATCCTAGTAAAAGTGTATTTACATTCTGAAAATGAGTAGAGGAGACCGGGAGTGGTTTTAACCTAAACCCTTCCTTTATAGTATCATATCATTTAGTCCTGTTTGAATGGCTAACCTTCAAGTTTCTGGTTTTCTTTCTCCATTCGAAGCAACAATATTTGTTGGTGTATGGCTTTCCTCCACAAACTCCTCAGTTCATCGGATTTCTTTCTTTCTTCAGCCTTCTCTGGGTCATCTTCCCCAGACATGAATATGACCAGCGGTTCCTCCTCCATGGTTGGAGCAAGAGGGGACAGTGGCAACAGCTCGTTCCTGTCCAGTCCATCTGCAGAGAAGAAAACAGTGAGAGGCATTCCTGACTCGTAACCCAGACTACAGAAGCTTTGTCTAGAATTGATGTTCTCTCATCCTATCTTCCACCTTTAAAGCTTCTTACAAAACCACTTTCCCGATAACTGCATTTCTGGAACTAACGATTTAAGTAAATTCTCTAGACTAAATTCCCCTGCCAGATTTCCCTCTCTCAGTGAAATGAAAGCACATGTAATTTCGCCACTTCTTCTTTCCACACCAAATGACCTATAAGATAGGTGCTCTAAAGTGAACTGGCATTCCCCAGAGCCCAACACTTCTGCAATCTATCTCTGTACATTCTCTGATTGTGCAAAGCAAAAAAGATTACATGAGCAGGTAACAGCGATCTTCTAAGGGTCTCCATCTACCATCAGAGACCAGCAAGAGAAGAGCCGCTGAGCAACACTGGACATGTCTTGGCTCGGAACCTCGGCTCGCTCCTGCAACATTCTCTTACCCAATCATGAAGCTCACGCTCTCCCTCTGCTCCAGGCCATCTTTTACACTTCTGCCAATTATTTTCATATTAACAAACATGATTGTGTCTCTTAGAACATTTCAGTGGTTGCTTGTGTCCAAAAGTATGAAGTCTAAACTATTGCAAATATCACATAAACGGCTTCAGGCTCTGGCCTCATGGAAACTTCCTGGCCTCTATTTCTCCCATCCTCTGCTCCCATCATGCTGAATTTCTCACGATTCTCTGACCTGCAAAGTTCTCTCCAATAACACCAGACCTTTGTTAATTCCTCCTTCTGAAACATGCTTCTCCCACCACCAATGAGTTTAAATATAAATATTCAACATTTCTATGTAGCTTTTTCTGGTGATGGTAATTTTTTCTCTAGGAATGTCACTTGTTTTTTCTTTTTTTTTACTGACTGACCTATGCCTTTACCCTTATTATTTATTAATTTTTTAAAATTTGACTCTATAGCTCCTTTTCTAGCTTCTTGAATTGAATACTTAGTATATTTGAGTTTTGTCTTTCCTGATTTTAAAAATGTCCTCTATCGTTCATTATTGATAGATAGGGCTCAGACCGTATTTTATTCCTTCTAATTACGGGTAGTTTTCAGTTTCCAAGCACATGAGGTATCTGAGTTGTCTTCTAATTCTTGATTCCTTTTTTTTTTTTTTTGCCTTATAATCAGAAAATACAGTCTGAATATTTATGATTGTTTACTAAATTGCCTTTGTAGCCAAGTACATAATTAATTTTTAAGTATGTTCCATGTGTGCTAAGAATAAGTGAACTTACCCTATGGCAACCAAGGCTTTGTATAAATATTAGATCAAGCTTGTTTAATTGTATTTCACAAATATTATCTGTATTTACCTTCTGTATATTTAATTTTTGGAAAGGAATATGTTAAAATCTCCCACAAGAACTATGGGTTCATTTCTCCCAAACATTCTGTAAAGTTCTATTTTCTGGCTTTCAGGGCTACGTAATTATGCATGTTCTCATCATTATTGTATCTTTGTTTACTGATATATTCACTTTGCCCTTTTCCAAATCCTTGCTTTAATTTCTAATAGGTCTAGTCTTTTGGTTGATATTTGCCTAGTGTATCTGTATCCATTCTCAATCATTCAACATTTCTGTGTCACTTTGTTTTAGATGTGGCTCTTGTAAAAGTATAGGTTAATTTTCTTTCTTTTTCTTTTTTTCTTTTTTTTTTTTTTAAAGATTTTATTTATTTGACAGAGAGAAACACAGCCAGAAAGGGAGCACAAGCAGGGGGAGTGAGAGAGGGAGAAGCAGGCCTCCCGCCGAGCAGGGAGCCTGATGTGGGACTCGATCCCTGGTGTCCGGGATCATGACCTGAGCCGAAGGCAGTCGCTTAACCAACTGAGCCACCCAGGCGCCCCAGTATAGGTTAATTTTCTAATAATAAAAAGATCAATGCTTTTCTAACACTATCATAGTGCTCAGTCTGGGAAACAATACTCATTCACTCAACAAGCATTTACTGAATATCTAACATGTTCTAAGGAAAACTGAGAAGTTAACCACTGTATCAGATACAGAAACAAACTGTAATCACTTAAATCTCTTTGTACTCAAAGCACTGCATTCCATTCCCTAGTTTATGATACCGGGAAGGCATAATTCTTTAGTGTGTACCACACAGACCCTGCTGCATTGCTGAGGGAGATTTGTTCATGGGAGAAGCAACCCTGAGGAAAATGCGCTGCCGCCAGGAGATCCGACGAGGGGTGACAGGGGTTCCTCCGGCGTTTAAGGACTCGTTGCTACAAGTAGATGAGGTCCTTTTTCTCCCTTCTCCATCACTGTGGAAAGCAAATAAATACAAACTTGTAAGGAGAACTGCGTAAGATGGACTTCAGCACGATATAGGAGCACAAGCCATTCACAGGTTCTGCCATGGGCAAGCACAAGCCTCAGGCAACATGGCACAATGCGTCACTAGGCACACTGGTCACTCGGGCCTCCATATCCTAGGAAAAATGCATTCCAAGCCACAGCCCAGTCATGAGAAGCTCACCGATTTCTACTCATTCCATAGAAGCCAACCATTTCAAGTCCTAACCTGAGGAATAGAAGGATGTATACCCAGGAACAAAGGTTCTTTAAGTAATTAACTCATGCTATGCTAAAAAATTTAAAAGTGTATTCTAAGCAATGTAAATATTCCATAGAAGACTCATAAAGAGCTTTCCCTATGCTCTTATAGAAAAGGTTGATAAAGATAGCTTCTCACTGCCTATGGCTGTTAAGGTCCATCTACAGTTAGCCACCGATATCTGGATCGCAGCAGAAAGGAACCAGAATAAACAAGGAACAGTCAACCTTGGGATTATTATTAGGTGATACATTAATTTAAAAAGCTGTGGTCAGTAAGATTGGCTCGGTTAAGATAGAAAATATGCAACATTTCTTTATAGCTTCTTATAGGATGTCATAGAGACTGTATTATGCTGGTATGCATTGGGACTCTCCAAAGAGAAGTAATACATAGATATACCCTCACTTATTTAAATTACTTGACCCCATAATCACCTTCTCCAGTTCTGGGGTTGTTTGAGGGTGTGACCTCTTTCTATATTAGGGCTTTGTGAAACAAGCATGTGGAAACGCAGATCTGCTCTAAAAATGTCATTTCCTAGGAAAGAACATTCTAAATTATGCTAGGCCTATCTGCAATAAAAGGTCATTATGACTCAAACCTACTTCTGAGACCAATTCTCTTAGCAGTTGGAACACCATGTAATAACTGTGACTGTTAGTGGTGGGAATATTAAGTTTCAAAGCCTCTGAGCTTTCCTGAGAAAATGATGAAGATAACAATATTTACAGGTGGTGATAGCACCAAGTGAAGGTACAGGACTTTTGATGGAGTCAAGAAGAGTCGGTACTTAAGTCAGAAAGCAGCTGGAGCTGGAAGAGCCACAACCCTGCGGCAGAGGGGCTGAGGCCATCAGCAGTCAGGAGAGTAACTGTCATCGTTTTCTTTACTTTATATCCTCACGAACATCAGGTAATTCAGTCTCTCTCATCTTGATCTATCTGCCTGGAAATATTCTTTCTGGATTAGCTAAACTAAGGTTAAGTGAGAGACATACACTCGAGCTGCTACACAGTTAGCAAGTGTCATGAAATATTATGATACTTCAGAAAGTAGCTGATGCATACATCTGAATACAGTCAAACCCCTTTTGTCATGTATCCTAGATAAAATTATAACCCTACTATGTGCCCATGGTTCAAAACTCCCTGTGATACTGAATAAATATGTTCACCTTTACTTTCACTTTGGAAAGTATTAATTGAAGTATGTCCCTTTTAGAAACTCGATTCAAATGTCCTGTAAATAACAGTTACACTGATAAATACTCCTGACGTACTCTGTATCCTTATTTTGGTAACACTATCTTACTAGCAGTTAGTGGCTTAATGTCCAGTATTCAGGGATGTATTTCTAGCTCCTGGTACAGTTACTAGAAAATAATAGTAAGCACTTAACAAATATCCATTCCATAAATTAGTATTGTAAAAACCATATGAAACATTAACTCAGAAGTTTAAGTAAAATGGACAAAAAAGACCTATTGGCTGGACTAACATGTCAGGAAAACAGAAAAGAATACCATGTGAAAACCTTGTGTTGGCAGCATGACTTTTAAGTCTTTCTGGCAAAAATTTCTAACAGCTCTATTTCCCAAAAGTACAGACTGAGCCGTGGATGGCACTGGGAGGTATTAACAATGACAGCAGTGTTAGGCAACAACTTACGGCATCTTTCTTCTAAGTAAGTAGAAGATGTCCTATAGAAGAACATCTAAAAGCTAAATGAAAGACTTCTGTGAACGTACCTATTTTAATATGCCTCATGGGGTAAATGTTCAGTCATTCCTCTTGACTTGTTAGCAGCTCTAACAAAAAAAAAACTAGAGTAAACTAAACCAAAGGATTCTGAAACTTCTATATTTTAATGCTGGAATTAAAACATCTTTTAAAAATCACCTTCCAATTCACTGGCAATGATACATCAAATGTCTAGATAGTACTAAAAATAAAACCAAAAAGTACCCCTATTGATTTCATTACAATATGTGCTTTCAAGGGAATAAGTTAGAAAATATGTGCTTTGGGAGAAATGGGCCAGAAAACAGGTCCATAAAGTACCCCTCACATTATCCATTACAAATTTGAAAGTTTTGTAAGATCTAAAATTTTATATCCTATGATCTAAATAAATTTCCAAAAGACACATTTTCTTCCCTGGTCTGGAATTTAATGGTTAGAATTTATAAGCCAAAAATCAGCAGTCAAAACATAAGATAATGACATACTAAAAAGAACTTACATAACAGACCATTGATCCTTTATCGTGTACTAAAAAAAAGGGCATCCTGAGAACAGCACGCTGGTGGCTGAGATCAGGCAAAAGCTACCTGCTTCACTTAACTGGAGAAACCAAGTATCCAGAAGTCAGAGTCCAGACAAGGGTTTCAACAGTCCGTGCATCTATGGAGCTCAGCACAGCTTACCTTTTGATTGACGTGTGCTCAGCCTTCTGATGTTCCTAAGGTGACAACTGCATTGTCCTAAGCGTCTTACAAGAATGAACTCATTTGATCCTCATAAAAACCTTGTGGGATAGGTGTTATTTCCGTTCCCATTTTTAGTGAGAAAACTAAGGTCTAAGTAACTTGCCCACGGTTGCAGGGACATTTGGAGGAGCCAGGACTGAAATCAGGCAGTCCAGACCCAGACACCCATGCAGTGCACTTTATCAGGCCCCAATGTGAATACTCTCTGCGTTAGTTCAGACAAAGCACTATCGGGCCATAAAACTAGAGCTGTCCGGACCCCAAGGATCCTGTGTGTTCTACTGAAAAAGAAACCAGTCTCTAACTAGCATTAAGTCTTTTGATCAGTATACCTTTTTCCACTTTTTCAGGGAATAAGGTCATTTATTTTAGCAGAGAAGTAACTTTAAAGAATTAGGTGTTCACGGGCGCCTGGGTGGCTCAGTGGGTTAAAGCCTCTGCCTGCGGCTCAAGTCATGGTCTCGGGGTCCTCGGATCGAGGCCCGCATCGGGCTCTCTGCTCAGCAGGGACCCTGCTTCCTCCGCTCTCTCTGCCTACTTGTGATCTCTCTCTCTCTGTCAAATAAATAAACAAAATGTTAAAAAAAAAAAAAAAAGAGCAAGTTCCTTGCACTGGAATCTGAAGTATCTCTGGGTAGCAACCTCATTTGCTTACTCACATCTCTAAAACCTAAAATTAAGAAAATAATATCAAGCAAGATTAAAAACATCTCAGGGGCTCAATCTAACCATATATAAAGTAAGGAAATTATAAGCCAAGTGATTTGTAAGGTAATAAAAGACCTAACCTATGCCTATAGTAGAACCCAGAAAGACACACAATAAAACTAACATTTTCATTTTCATTAGGCTTTTAAAGGTAGATAAAAAGTATTATTTAAAGGTCTCACACCCAACCATTAAGAAGTGCCAGTCAGTTATAAGTCTCAGTCTTATCGCTGTGGCCAAAATAATTTTCTCTTTTCTCCTTTCTCTTTTCTCCTTATTTTCGCTCTAGGTCATAGTTCAGTCTTTAATAAATATGTATTTTTCACTCCAGCTGGAAAGAAATCTAAATGTCACTGGCTCCAAAAAAGGAAGATGGGCAAGTCTGTTTCATGGGATTCCTGATATAAGCTAAGTATAGAAACTAGAACAAAGCAAAAAATAATCATCTTCAATTAAGTTCTTCAGGGATGATTTTGACTGTTTACCAAAAAAACATGTGGGTCAAGAGGAAGAGACGTCATTACAGATGTGGTCAGACTTCCATAATAAGGAAGTTGGTATTTTCCTTTGTCCAGACCACTGGGTGGTCTGAGAGGCCTCAGCAGTATTTCAAAGTAACCAATATATCAAGAATTAAGATAGGGGCAGCACCTGGGTGGCTCAGTCGTTAAGTGTCTACCTTCGGCTCCAGTCACGATCCCAGGGTCCTGGGATGGAGCCCTGCATCAGGCTCCCTGCTCAGCAGGAAGCTTGCTTCTCCATCTCTCTCCCTTACCCCACTGCTTGTGTTCCCTCTCTCACTGTGTTTCTCTCTATTAGATAGATAGATAGATAGATAGATAGATAGATAGATAGATAGATAGATATAGATAGAAAGATATAGATAGATAGATAGATAGATAGATAGATAGATAGATAGATAAATAAATAAATAAATAAATAAATAAATAAATAAATAAGATCTAAAAAGAATTAAGATGAGCAGAAATAGATTAACGACCCTCTTTGGATGAAACCAGATTAAATTTTATGAGTATGTTTCTTTTAGGATGCTCATCTCTGCATCTTCTCGGGATTTGAAATAAACTCCTTATATATCTATGTACCCCCAAATAAGCAAATTCATGTCTATTAATTCAGAATTAAAATTGGGCTTTGATTGAAGGCCACAGCACTGTACTAAGGAATTGTCAACATGGAATAGAGTAGAAACAGGACTTCTGTTTGCAATCAACATTTTATATGATCATTTATGATCTTTGGTTACACCAGGCATCAGTTTCCCTATTGCATAACCATCATAGTACTGGAATGTTGGCATGCATTCAGGAGACAGCCAAAACTGCTTTTTAAACTGAGAATGATATTCAATTGGAAAAATATATGAATGTTTATAAGAGCATATTTAGACCTCTAATCACCTTGACTCTGAAGCAGTGTCCTGTCTAGTACAATGGGAAAGGAAGGAATTAGCACACAGACAGACAGATACGTCCAAAATCAGGATTTAGAATAAAAAGGCATTCCCATTAGTCATCAATAAGGCATAGATGAGGCAATAATGAACCTGAGTTATGATAAAACCATTTTTATCAGTGAACACAAGAGAGCTACATGGAACCAAAACTGTACCACAAAGTACTTCATCAGCAAAAATCTTA
The DNA here is from genome assembly GCA_004023965.1 of Spilogale gracilis. Lineage (NCBI taxonomy): Eukaryota > Metazoa > Chordata > Mammalia > Carnivora > Mephitidae > Spilogale > Spilogale gracilis. Next base: position 18,855 of record PITA01010641.1, read on the forward strand.
TTTTCTCACTGAATAGTCTTATAAGTGAACAAAAGTAGTGAGGATCATTTTACTTTTGGTCAATGAACTTCAATGTAAACTTTTTTTCAGTTATAGGTTTAAAAGCTAAGAAGCAATTATAAGGAGTGACAAAGATGATGTGATAGAAAGGATATATTATATGTGATAAGTGAATATTATATAAATATACTATATCATCACAACTATAGTTTAGTCACTAAACAATGAAATAACATTAAATTTTTAAAAACGAATTCAGAGCTAAAACAAAACATATGCTTATTCGTTTTCCTTAATCACTTCAATGCTGCACAGATAAACCTACTTATCAGTAAACCATGATCTTAAAAATATCTTGGTTCCTTTTCCTCAGCCTGCTAAAAAACAGTAACCTGACATGTTTTAAATAATTCAGAACAGAGGTCTTAGAGAAGGATGCCTAATCTGAGTTTCAAATTTCAAATTTATAGGCTTTTTAAAAAGTAGTATATGTTAGCCTATATGCTAACCTACTCTGTATTTTATTTGACTATGCATATTTAGAGATACAACTAATAAAATACGACACACTCAAGTGAAAAGAAAATTATAATTTATAGTATTCTGAACTTCCTCCCCTTAATATTCTGAATAGTTCCAGATATTAAGATAATCGTGTATGTATAATGTTCTCTCTGAAAGCAGTGATGACAAATGCAGATTCAGAAATCATTCGGTTAAAACTGTGCTCTTGAATATCCTTATTCTTAGGAAATATACACTAAAGTATTCAGAGGAAAAGTACATGATAATATGCAACCTATTCACAAATGGCTTAGAATAAAGATAGATATATGCATATATTTACATATATACACATATATATTAACCTATATACATTACATGTACATATATTTATATATATAAATGGACAGAAGGAATAATAAAGAAAATGTGGCAATTTTTAAAAAGTTGATGAATCTGGATAAAATGTTTGTAGGAGTTCTCCATAGTATTTTTCAAATTTTCTGTAAATCTGAAATTACTTCAAAGTACAAATTAAAAGAACACCCCCTCCAAGACTGTAACTAGTAAATTTATGTTCAAGTGACTTGCCAGTTGAAATAAACCTGTTGGAATTTTGTCCAATAATTTTATTAGTGTGGAAGAAGTCCTCAATAATGCATAGATATGTACAACTACTAATATATAGGACTACTTTTTTTTTAAGATTTTATTTTGTTGGGGCGCCTGGGTGGCTCAGTTGGTTAAGCAACTGCTTTTGGCTCAGGTCATGATCCCTGGAAACCTGGGATTGAGCCCCACATCGGGCTCCCTGCTCGGCAGGAAGCCTGCTTCTCTCTCTCTTCTCTCACTCCCCCTGCTTGTGTTCCCTCTTTAGCTGTGTTTCTCTCTGTCAAATAAATAAATAAAATCTTAAAAAAGAGAGAGAGAGAGATTTTATTTTATTAAGTAATCTCTACACCCAACATGAGGCTCAAATTTACAACCCCAAGATCAAGAATCACACACTCTACCAACTGAGCCAGCCAGATGCCCCAGCAGTACTAGAGGCACCTAGGTGTCTCAGTCAGTTAAGTGTCCGACTTTTGATTTTGGTTCAGGTCATGATCTTGGGGTTGTGAAACCGAGCCCCATTTTGGGCTCCGTGGTGGGCATCGAACCTACTTTAGGATTCTCTCTGTCCATCTCCCTTTGCCCCTCCCACTACTCAAGTTCTCTCTCTAAATAAAACATTATAAAAACTGAAAAAAAACCCAAAACTAAAAACAATCTGTATGTCCACTGGAAATAAATCAATAAATAGTAACATATTAAATGGAACTCTATAGAGCAATAAAAAATTAATGAAGTGCACATAAAAATGGGAATGAATCTCACAAACTAATGTGCAACAAAATAAACCAGAACAGAAGAATATGGGCTGTATCATTCCATTTATATAAAATTCAAAACTAGGCAAATATAAACTATGGTATTAGTGGTCAGGAGGAGGGGACATAACGGGGCAGGAAAGGTGAGGAACCGTAGGACTGCGGATAGCATTGCAGTTACTGATGAAGTGGTGACACCGGAGTATTCACTCTGGGATAATCCACTGAGCTGGATTCTCATGACTACTGTACTTTTCTATGAAAATAAAAATTTTAAGTCTCTTTTTGGCCTACTGATTCTAGGCTTGTCATATTATGGAAAAAATAAATAAAAAGTATACAGAAGCTACAGAAAAATGTACAAAAAAGTGCTCTCTGATTTTTAGACTTCTCAGAGCCAATATAACAAAGTACAGAAAACAGGATTATTTTTAATGATCCTACAAATTTTAATTTTTCCCACATTTCAATATATCACTTCAAGGAAGACAGCTAAAAAAGTGGAAATTTTCAATGCAAAACTAATATATACTTGCCTCTGACTTCAAGATCCTTCTATTAGAATGAGGTACAGAGGACTAAGAAGCAATAAACAGGAATAATGCATACACTTAAGCAAAACCACTAAAGATGAATATATAACACCCTACACTATAAATAATCTAAGAAAAAGTCACTGTTTTGGCCTTCTCCAACCTGGTCACAGCTAACCTTTGACCTTCTAATGGCTTTTCCTAATTGTCACTTTCAGGCATGCTTCTGTTTCTAGAAGAAAACTGAGACTGTCCAGATGCTCACTTGAATATCAGAACAATAAGAAACTGCCAACGTGTTTCACTGAGAGTGTTGCACTCCTGTTCATAGGTAGTACTACAGAGATATGGCAAACTGATATGTTTATATATGTATGTTCTTGGTTCTCTCAATTCATGACATATTCCATATATATTATACTGCTTTTGTAGCTAATATCTTTTAACTCTTCTCCCATAAGGTTGTCCCTGAAAAACCTTTTGTTTGTTTTTAATATTTATGTTTTTAAAGTAATCGCTATACCCAACAAGGGGCTCAAAGTCAAGACTCCAAGATTTAAGAGTCACACGTTGTACTGACTGAGCCAGCCAGGCCCCCCATGAAAAAACCCTTAAAATCAGTTCATCAGCTTAACTTTCTTCGATAGAAATTGAATGTATGAACATGATTTTGTACTAATTCAGAAGAAATCCAGATCCAAATTGTTTTTAATCCAATATTAACTATCTTTCTTCGATGAAAACAGTTAGTACACATAGACAAAAGATACTCAGAGATAAATCAGGAATTAGTCTAATGTAACCAGTCACTGAAGGTTATCCAGTTAAATGTCAAATTCCGGGATTTCTTAAGCCTGAAAGAAATGAGGCCAAAGGAATATCCAAGAAAATCTCTGCTACACAGGCTAATTGATAACACGTATTCTTCTCCTTGCCTGCAAGAAGTGCCATATATCAAATGACTAGAATCAACTCAACTGTCTATCAGCAAGAGAGTGGGTAAACTGTGATGTATGAAATGCAATACTACACAGCAAAAAAAAGAATGAGTCAAGCTACACATAAAAACCAGAATGAGTATCACAAACTTCTAAGCCAGCAACAGTCAATTCCTTTATTAACTCATCACTTTCCAGAGGCTGTCTATATTCCACTAATAATTTGGCTAATCAGTAAGATTTCATAACTTTAAATTTTAAAAAAGACAATTCCCCCAAAATCCCTATATCTAATTTCATGTGGCTAAAACCACAAAGAAGATTTAAAAGGCTATATATATTTTCAACTTTGGAAATGAAACAAAATCAAGTATCTGCAAGATTCCAGAAATCCTTCATGTTCTCTGAAATTGGACATCAACACGGTACTATACCCAGGATGTAATTACACCAAATTTCAGAGAAGTCAGTCTATGTCATTGAGAACTCAAAGAAATGCCTAGGAAATAGTCTATGTACTTAAAAATGAAGATATATTGTATCCATCACTTTAGTACACCTGTTTAAATTAATGGCTCTCAGAGTCCATATCATATGTCTAGAGAGGCTAAAGTCAAACAGCTCGACTGGGGTTGATTTGCATATTAGTCTGTGTTAGCACCAAGGCTGCTTGTAAACAGTACAAAGCCTGGACCCTGGAGCACAGAGGGAAGAATCACACAGTACAAAAAGATGTAATTCGAAAAGTAAGACAATAATGCTGTTAAAAGCTTCAAAACACTGGTTTTAAAAGTTTGCTCGATAAAATTCATTGGAAATGAAACTGACATATTAGAGATGGATTAGAACAAGCACAGCATACGGAGGTATAAATGTCATTCCAAAATTCATCAGCCACTTTTTAGTAACATATCAGTATATCACGGCAGAAAACTGCTTTGCAAACAGAGGACACTGATCTCACCTGATTTCATTTTCATACTGTGGGGACAGTCTACCTGAATTCTGGTAAAAGCTTTTCAGGAAAGAGGGGGCAGTGAAGGAAGGGGCAGAGAAGGAAGTGTGTAGACTTGGAAGGCTGGAGGAAGAGATACTCTCCTTGGGCATGCGCCGCACTGATGGAAGAATGCTGAGAAAACACAGCAAATTTGTCTTAATATAGATTTCGGCAAGATCTTCATTCACTATGAAAAAGCATATAAACAGGTTCCTGTTATCAATTTAAGCTTTCCTTTCAAAGGACAGGGCTTCAAAGAGGAGAGCACGCAGTTGTCTCGATGACTGAGACCTGGCTCACTCTTCACAGACTGACCTCCTCACCCAGCATGACCAACCACATGTTTGTCTCTAAAAAATTCTTCATGATTTTAGGCCAAACGGTGGTTGTTTTTACATGCAAAAGATACTTCAAGGGAAAAAAGGAGGAAAGCAGAAATAATTACAGGGAACAGTTCCTGTGACAGATTATCAGTAGTTCAAAGACTAAGCTATCTGAAAGATATAACCCTTTCAAAACATTTAGGGACAACATTTGGAAGCCATCCTAATACCTCTGGCTTAACAAACATTAATGTCCACGTTCTCTCTTCAGCCTGTGGAACTGTGTCCACAGTTAACTTTGAATCCTTGAACCTCCCCCACTGACTGTTCCTTTCAGAAGATTCTTCTCCTAGCAAGTTTTCACAGTAACAAATAGCATCTTTTCATATTGACAAGAATTATTTGAGCATCCACATTATAAGATGTAAGGAGAAATAGGGAAATCAGTCTAAAATAGTGTTTTACGTTCTTGATCATTTTTCCTGTAAAAACAGACTTACTGTTTTGTGTAAATATAAATGAAGTAGTTGTTTAAAAAATATCTTGATATACACAGGAATATTTAATCTTTTTTCAGAAAAAAAAGTCTGAGAAAAATTAATTCTGTTAATCTCCTTTATCTTCATTTATCCGAAATATCTATCTTATTTCTAAGTATCTAATCAGTCAAAAAAAAACACTGAAGATAAAATAGTATCCTTAAAAAAAATGTGGGTAAATCTGATAACAATTCATATAAACATTAATCTTCCCTTTTTTCCTCCAACTGAGATCACTATCAGACTATTTCTTGTATCAAACTCTCAGGCAAAGAAGGGAAACAAAATTAATTCTAGGATATAAATTCTGATATGTGCAACACAGGAAGAAGTAAAACCATTCTGTAACTCTGGATTTATGACCTTTATTATCTTACCAAATACCAAACAATTCTGTTGAATTATTTTTTAAATGTCATATCAAATCATTTCTAATGGACACTTCCTGTCAGTTATGATATGTGTATTCTTCTTTACAGACATCCTTTTATTCTAGATAAAATTTTTAATAATTTTCATTTTTGGCTTTAATTCATTATGAAATATGGCTAAATTTTATCACAGGTATGAAGGTGACTTAGGTGATTTTTTTACACCTTGTATTTTATTATATGCTAACAAGGAGTTCTACCGCTATGTAGGTGATTTTCAAATTTGCTGACTCTTTCATTAGAGCCATCATCAAGAAGACACTGAGTAACATGAGTTGTCACCAAGTTTTTCAGAGAAAACAATTGCATAATATCTTGTTTTCCCCCATTTTTCTTGGAGGGGAAAAAGTGTCTTCATCCAAAATGCTTTAACTCTTCTCTTGGGGTGTACCTTAAATCTTGCCTTGTTTCCTTCAGTAATGAAGGTTTTAAGAATTCAGCTTATTTTTCTCGTCTTTCTAAAACCAAAATGTTGACAGCATGAAGTCACAATAAATCTTGACTCCGTGCTGATCAAAACAAGTGACAGGGGAATTGTATTTCACTTCCCAGAAAGAGGTTTGGGCTCACCTGCACTGTTCGCTGGAGCTCTGCCTCAGAAGAGGGGAGCGAACACCATGAGCTCTCCCATCCTGCAAATTCAGCTTTCTCTTCGTGCTTGAAGGTGGGTGGCTGAACGTGTGTGCCCGTCTTCGAAACTGTGGAGAGTCAGAATCCTCTTCAGGAAAGGTTTGCCAAGCTGACGACAGTGGGGAGGCTGGTGGTGTTCCCGGGGGAGAGTCTCCTGGTGAATAGTCCTGAAAAGCAACTCGAAGTGAGGTCTTTCTTTCTTACAGGGACCATGGCAGACCTGCTTCAACACACAGCTCAAAAGTGACAGGGTGGCTCTTCTTCCTCCTGAGTCATGACAAAACTTTTTTTTTTTCACTCAATCCATGCTGAAGGCTAATCAGTATCACCACAACCCATTTCTTCTGATAAGCAGCTGTAACTCAGCATGCGTCAAGATAGGCAGAAAGTGAAAGAAATGATAAGAAAAGGTATTCTTTCCCCCCTAACACTTTGTGGTAAAAGCTATGGTTAATGTATTTTTCTCATTGTTACCAGAAAGATGACAAGGCATCGTGACCAAAAAAAAAGTGGAGTTTGTGCTGATTTATCTATTGATTTCCGCGACATATCGGCTGCACGCTTCCTGTGCTGTCAAAACAGTATCACAATGCTTGAGTGTCCAGGTTTCATGGCAAAGCCTTCAGGAAAGTAAAATAAAGCCTATTAAGTATCTTCCTTCACTGTGAATGTTTCTCTCCAATGACATGTTCCCTGAGGTAAAATTTTTTAAAAGACATGAAAAACAGGAAATGAATGAAAAGTGAGCTATGCCAGAATGCCTCTTATATCGCCTGGGGAGACATCATAAATCTCTCAATTTAGACAAGTATGCTGTTTATAGTTTCCAAAACAGGCACTGCTGTAGAAATGTTTAGCTTGATAAACACGGCTCAGGGTTAATAGACTCAGAGCAAGACTGAGTCCTCAATTCTATCGGCACAAAGTAAAACTACTTTAATGTTTTCCATAAAAAAAAAAAAAAAAAAAAAAAAAAAAAAAAAAAAAAAAAAACAGGCTGCACAGACGTCAGGTTACATACTGCATGATCCAGGAATCAGGAAATCAAACCTACTGAGAACTATCCATGAGATAAAGAGGAGCCTAATGTGACAGTTAAAAAGGTGAGGGGGCGATAAATGTGGGGAAGTAACACGGGGACAGAACAAAACATAAAAAGATCACTGTACGAGTGCTATAATTTCACAGTTTATTTTTCTGTGGCTTTGAATCAACAGTTGCCCAAACACTGTCTTCCCAAGCATACTGGCTCCAAGCAGTAGAGGCTGTGTTCTGTCCTAGCAGCTGAGCAGAGAGCAACATGATACCATCCAGAGCGTTCTTATTTAAAACAACAGTACTGGGGCGCCCGGGAGGCTCAGTTGTTAAGCATCTGCCTTGGGCTCAGGTCATCATCCCGGAGTCCCAGGATGGAGCCCCGCATCAGGCTCCCTGCTCAGCGGGAAGCCTGCTTCTCCCTCTCTCGCTCCCCCTGCTTGTGTTCCCTCTCTAGCCGTGTTTCTCTCTGTCAAATAAATAAATAAAATCTTTCTTAAAAAAAATAATTAAATAAAATAAATAAAACAATAGTATTTTTCATTTATTTTAACATCAGTTCAATACTTTAAATTTAATTTTAATAGTAATGAGTATTTGTTAAAAGTCGTAAAGGACTCGGCACAAAACTACGGAGTGGTATTACCATATCAGCGCTGGTTTTTGTCAAGGGGCAATTAGTACTAAAAATGGGAACTGAGTTGGGATACCTTCTCTGAAGCAAGGCTGTTGGACCGTTCAAAGCTATCCATACTTCCAAGCCGACCTCTCATTCTGTTAGCTCCCTGAAAAAAGAGAATAAAGTTCAGTTGTTCACATGGTTTAAATTTTTACTTTAAAACTATAAAAGACAGTCACCTCCTTAGGTAGCATTAAATGGATACTTTTGTGGTTCGCTCCAATTTGTCGGCAGTATTCACACTCATGCCTGCAAGGTAAACAGAACGACGCATAATCTATTTACACTGCTTCTAAATCAGTCATTAGATAACTAGATACTCAGACGAAGCTTTCTGAAGTTACTCTGGTTATAAGGTTAAACATTCTTCATCCGTAAGATCAGGAGACCCACATAAGATCAGAGAGTACCCCATTCGCTTTAAGGATCGTACAGATCAACACAACCATGGAAGGCAGAACACACAAACCACGACAGTTATAAAGAAAATGACTTAATACACGCAACCTGCACACAACCTAGATGGCAAACATCATACTTCACATTGTAGGATTATAACAGGTTTTTCAAAACTGAGTCATAAATGGTATAGATTTAGCTTCATCCATTCTTCCATAATGCAAACTACATCAAGGAAGTATTTCTCTCTAGAAGACTATACATCAGTCTGCTGCAGTACTGGTTCTTGTTTTTCTTTTCATAGTTGCTTGGTATGAATTTCATGGATGATCTGAGAAAGAGGAACTGAAGTGATCATCTCCTGTACTACATAATTTACTGTTATTACAACTCCTATCTTGTACAATGTTTTTCATGTAGTCAATAAGTACCCCAGCAAGCACAAATTTATTATGAAAGTCACCCACAGAACTTAGTGTGGTCAAACATCATATAATCCATCAACTACAATATTTTTTCCTTTTTCTTTGAGCTACCCATTCTGGAAACCGGTCTCCCTGCCCTACTCTAGATAGGTTGCAATTTAGACTTGTCCAGTACTTTTTTTTACTATCAACCTAGACATCTCCTTTAATACTACCCTATGTCGAAATTTGTGTCTTTGATCCCATCTTCCTTTTTTCTTAGTTTACATCCTCATTTTGGTGAAGTACATACTCCAGGTGCCTTCTGAGAAGAGGAGACTGGGGTATTTTCTCTTTCTGTAACTCCTACCATTTGGCTTTTGGAACTTCAGACTGACCCTTTAAGTTTTTCCCTTGTCCTCCTATTTCCCATTTTTTGTCATTTTGCTTCTCTTTCTGGAAGAGTTTTTCAACTCTCATGCCCTAGACTTCTGTTGAATTTTGCTTTTTATATCTACTACCAGAAAGTTTTCATTGTTCTTTCTTCTTCACCCAACTGACTGTTGATTCAATTGTTTGTTCCAGAGACTCTTGTTCTCTCTCAATTGTTTTATATTGACGGTATCCCACACCTGGTTTTATAGAAGCAATCTTTATTTTTATCTGTATATATTAATTATATATTTATTTCTGGTGGCACCATAAATAACAGCTATATCAACAGTAAAATTAATAGCTGCATCAAATATTAATGAGTTCCTACAGTGTCCTATATACCATGTTAAGCATTTTATAATGCATTATCTCATTTAATCCTCACAAAAATTCTATGAGGTAGATATAGTTACGGAGCTCAGCTTTACCATTAAGGAGATCGAAGATCTGACAGATTATGTTGCCAAAGTTTACACAGCTAGTTAAAGGACAGGGCAGCAATTTGAACCCAGGACATTTGATTTAACAGTGAAGCTCTTGAGTTGGTACCTCTATCTCCTAGAAACAGAGCTTTGTGAAAAGTAGAATTACTGATAAATCTAAGTAGCCAATGCTAGTAATTTTGCAAATATCTTAATTTTGCAAATGTCTTAGAACCTGATCAAGGTTCTTTCAGTTCTTCAGTTTTACACAGAACAGGAGATAGTTCCAGAAAAAAACTATATTTGTGGCTGATAAATGATTCAGTTCATGTGTGTGGCCATGAGGAAAATACTGTAAAGACCAGGTTGCTTGGGTGCCTGGGTGGCTCAGTCATTAAGCATCTGCCTTCAGCTCAGGTCATGATCCCGGAGTCCTGGGATCGAGCCCCACATCGGGCTCACTGCTTGGCAGGAATCCTGCTTCTTCCTCTTTCATTTCCCCTGCTTATGTTCCCTCTCTTACTGTGTCTATCAAATAAATAAACAAAATCTTAAAAAAAAAAACAAAACCAAAAAAAAAGGTAAAAAAAAATAAAAAAGCAGGCTGCTTTTTCCATTTTCTTAGCTGCTACTTCCATGCCAACCCACCTGCTTATCTTACAACAGGTTACTTAGTCAGAATCAAATAACTAGTGAACAGGTATCAAATCATTGCTGTTATTAGAAAAGGCACTTAAATCACACATTTTACTTGTAGTACTGTTTTATCCCTATGTTTTTTTTGTATGTGTATGTGCAAAGAGAAAAACAAACTTATTTAAAAATTATCCTCTATCACGGTTATTTCAATAAGGAAGACATTTCAACAAGGAAGGACAATGGATAGTAAGTACTCTGAGGGAAGCATGAAATGAGGGCTGTTTTCCCACAATGCATACTTTGTATTGTAAATATTCCTCTTTTGGAAATATATATTAATAAATATATTAGTAAAAATTTCCCTATGGAAAACTCTGACTTCAGAAAAAGCAAGACAAACAAACAATACAAGATTCTGTCTTTTCACGTTTGAGCAGACAGCATTTTCATTTTAACTCTATGATGATTTGGTAATACATGTGTCAAGTCTTTTTTCCCTTGGACCCACTTTTTTTTTTAATTTTTTTATTTATTTACTTCAGAGAGAGAGAGATCACAAGTAGGCAGAGAGGCAGGCAGAGAGAGAGGAGTAAGAAGGCTCCCTGCTGAGCAGAAAGCCCGATGCGGGCCTCGATCACAGGACCCCGAGATCATGACCTGAGCCAAAGGCAGAGGCTTTAACCCACTGAGCCACCCAGGTGCCCAATGGACCCACTTTTTAAATTGTTAATGAGCTGAGCTTCTAAGCATTTTAAAAATATATCCTATTTCAGAAACAACTACAGTTAGTTAAATAAACTGTCTTGACATTAAAAATGGCAGCAATTACGAGCCAAACTGTATGACTGGAGTGTCAATTTTCTACTGTGTAACTCAGAAAGAAGGAGATAAACTAACCAGTTTTAGAAGTACACAAACCTCTTTTCTACGTAACCTTTAACACGACATGGGTAGCCGCCAACCTTCCCCTTAAGTCCGTTCTGTTGCACATGGTGCAAGCCAGACCTTGTTAGGTCACATAATTTATGGCCCTTGGCAGCACTGTGAGCACAAGTACATACAGTCTTGGCCTTGACCAAAACAGATGGGCTGCGCCCTTGCTGAGAGTCGCTGGAGGCAAGGCAAACAAGCGGCACTTCAAAGTTAGCCCTGCAGCCCTGTGCAGAACGCCAAGGTACTAAATGGGGATAAGGACAGTAAGACTCTAAGTCCCCTCTGGTCATTTTGTAAAGGACAGAGGTTTCAGAGCTCCCCCCTGTTTGTACCATCTCATATCTACAATGGGATATTTTCTTAACACACTGATGTTTCATCCTTACATGCTTACATCATATTACCGGTATGCACGTTTCACAAATGGGAAAACCTGCTTAGGAAAGGTAAATAATTTGTCCAAGATCATAAATATAAAACCTACATCAATATAAAATCGAGGTCATAAATATAAAGCCAGGTCTTGAATTCAGGTCCCCTGACCATCTACTTAAATAGCCTTTGCACTAAAATTCTCACTAATTACTGTGGAAGAGAGGGGAGGGAGGGTAGAAAGGAGAGAGGAAGTGAGAAAGGAAAGAAAGAGAGAAAGAAGGAACACACGTAATTTATACATACTGAAGACAAGAAAGGACAGGAAAATTTTATGAAATGTTGAATTCACATGCTTCTGATTAATCTCCTAGAATTCTCTTTTCCTCCACTCTGTCTTCTGCTGACAATAGCATTGACAGCTGATCATGCTCACTATAGGGCTTTTGTTAATATCAGAAGCATTTCAATCATTAAGAGGAATACCCATAAAAGTATTTTGAGTTCTGGCAAAGAAATAAAAATAAGCACACACTATATCAGAGGTATTATCTTCATGTTCTACTGCACTTAACTTTCTTGACCCTGACACTTTAGAAGACAGCAGGCTCGTTATTTTGTAGACTGTACCTCAAGGCGGGCTTGTTGATGCTACTTCATGATTCGATCCAGGTACTGCCCCTTTGGCAAGAATACCACAGAAGTTCTGTATTCTCTGCATCAATGGGCACAAGATTGCAATTTGTCCCATTGCTGAGGGTGTTCCATTTGATCATTTGACTAAGGTGGTGTCTTCCCATTGTAAAGTTACTACTTTCCTCTTTGCAATTAATTAATATTAATTAAATCCAAATAAATATCCTGATCATGATCAGACTTCCAAGGTATTCATTCATTTTTTCATATCAGAGTAAGTCCATCATTTCCTATTTTATATAATAGGTTACAATCCTTTGCTATCGTTTATTTTGATGTTTACATGTCAGTGGTGGGATCCCTTGAAGGTCTTTATGACACACCGCCATCTTCCTTTGAGCACTCCTTTCTTATCTACAACACCAGCATGCTCCGGGCTTATCCTGTACTTTCCCCTGGAGTCCTGCAATCAGACATTTCTCCCAGGATTCCAGTTCCTTCTTGTAGAATGATATACAGAAACCAAAGTCTGGATGCTAGTGTCGCCCAACTAGGCTTAATTTAGTCTCTGGTATTTGAATAAAAGCTGTTCCCAGCTCCCATCAGTGGACAGAGCCAAGGACCATATTTACGCACACACACACATGTGTGTGTGTGTGTGTGTGTGTGTGTGCTAATATATATTTTAAAATAAAGTAAAATATATTGACTCTATTAAGAATAAATTCAAATGTACATAGATAGATAACCAGGATTACATACTGTTACCTCTGAGTTGAATCCAACAACACAAGATTTATTCTAATTTATTCCCTCTTCATATTTGCAATTCTCTTTTCCCAAATCTTAATATAGGTCCATATCTGACCAGTCCCTTGTGTGCAAAATTCTCCACAACTGTCCCCTCACAGACGCTCTTCCTCCTCCTCGGGGTCCCGCCCCTCACATTTGGCTGCCACCCAAACACACTATGCCATCCTCACCCTGTTCAAGGACTCTAACTCCTTGTGACAGGCACCTTGAAAGCCCTTTCCCCTCCACTCATGCTGGCTCTGACACCCTGCACTGGGCCATCCCTCCGCAGAACAGGCCTCCTTGCTGGCTAAAGTTCCGACTTCCTGAACTAAACCGGGATACCTTCCTAAGTTGATATCCTCCTGACCACTCTCTGGTTTCCACAGGCTGCACTGGGCCACCCCCCACACAGCACCTCAGCAGGCTCTGTCTCCCTGCTCTGAGCCACTGTGGGCCCCCTGCCTTCCAGCTCTGAGACATCTACCTTGCTTGGGCTCATGTAACAGCTTTAGGACTGAATTATTCAGGAAGAGAAAAATGAAAGGAAGAGAAATCACTTTGATTGTAAAATAAAACACATAATAAAATAAATGGAGTACATAAATTCCTACTAATTTATATTATTTTAGTATTCCCTATCAGCTCTTACTAATAGCAAGATGAGGCCACTTGATAACTTTATGTGGCAAATGATAATAAGTTTGTATAATATTGGATATCAATATTCTATTTCCCCTTTCCTCTATATATATATCTTATTACTCAATCTCTTGCTCAAACTTAGATATTAGAGGCACCAAAGTAAACGATGAGATTACTTGAAATAACTTAACTAGATTAAAGTTAACTTAGTAGTTTTTTCTTGTCGTTTTTTTAAGGAAATTTTCCGTAAGCCAGCTGAGGTGAAGTAAAACAGTTAGCAAACACAGATAAACTAATTAAGAAAGTCTCAGTTTAATCTTACCCTTGAGAAGATATTTTCCAGGGAGCTAGTTAAAGATCTCTTAGCTTTATTTTTCAAAATGTCAAGTTTGAACCTTCCACTGCTTGTTGCATTTTCCGGGATTGTACTATTTGAAATAGTCTATAGAAAGAAAAACAGATAAATTTAAGTTTAGAAACACTCAAGATTAAATAAGCCTTTAAATATGAGCTTGACTAAGCCATTAAGAAGCACAAGAATTCTTCTGGAGCTCTATTAAGGAGTAATAATTTACATTCCATGCTGTGAGCATATAGATTATATGGGCAGGGATTTGTTTTTAATATTATAAGTAATTTTAAAAAACACACAGAAGATCTTTCCTTTATGCCTTTCCTTTCTACTAATATATTCCCACTGCATTTAACAAAAATTAAACTTGAGACGTCAATTTTTACGGCTATTTTGATTAACAACTTTAACCATCCCTCTCCAAGCTGCACATTTTATATCCAAATTACCAAGGAAAGCCAGAAAATTAGTCTCAAAGAACACAGCATCTTCTAGTAAAACTGATTTCTGCTAATGCATCTGTGACAATCTCATGTTCATTTGTGACTGAGTCATTTATGTTTCAAATCAACAAGGACTCATTGATAGTACTAAGCTGAATGAGAGATCTACAATATGTCCACTATGCTAGGTTCTCTCTATATTGGTTCTATTACACTATTAAGCTACTATATATATCACATGGTTGGCAGTGCTAGAAAATTTCCAAGAGATTAACTTTATTATCTGTCTGAGAAGGGAATATATTCCCATTAAACAAAGCAACATGTATCAAATCTGGAAGCATAAAAATTGGTTGTGGGTTTTAGCGGTCAGGAACTCAAAAAAATAGGCAAGGGCACCTGGGTGGCTCAGTTGATTGGGCGACTGCCTTCAGCTCAGGTCATGATCCCAGAGACCTAGGATCGAGCCCCACATCGGGCTCCCTGCTCAGCGGGAAGCCTGCTTCTCCTCCTCTCACTCCCCCCGATTGTGTTCCCTCTCTTGCTGTGTTTCTCTCTGTCAAATAAATAAATAAAATCTTTTTTTAAAAAATAGGCAAGATTCTATAGGCAGAAAAAATGGGGATGGAGAAGTTCCCAGCATAGTAGATGATGTTAGCAAAATCATAAAGACCAATGTTCATGGGACAGGGAGTCAGTGCAGGAGTTTGGCTCAAACTAAGGAAAGTAGATGAAGGTTAATTTGGAAAAGTGAGGCTGGAGATGAAACTTTAAATAGGATGAATCACTGATCAGAATTTATAAGCAGAGGGCCATCACTATAAAAGTAATGTTTGGGGAAGATTTATCTGAAAGGAGTATCCAAAAAATCACCCATAGGACAGAAAATCAGAGACTGAAATATCAGACTAGAAAATTCAGCACAGTCCATACAGAAGGCAATAAAATGTCCACATGAGAACTGGCTAACAGATCTAAGTCACTGATAAAAAGCAATACAACCCCCATCAAGAAAGGAAAGAAAACAACGAATATGGATGTAGGCTGGACTGGGCTCAGGTGTGGATAAAGAACTGGGAGGACATTCTTCTCGGGCTTTCTGGCAAAGAACATGACTAAAATAGGGACGTTGTATTGGTACTTAGCATAGTGCTTGACATAGCAGCTGCTCAGTAAATATGAATAAATGAAAGGAAGAAAGGAAGGGGAGAGGGAGGGAGAAAGGCAGAAAGAGCAAGGCTGAACTTAACTAGTAGCAAGAAAACAATCTTGTTGAAGTCTCTTCTGTGACCTTTAGTGCCCTCCATCCCCAAGAACATGCGCATCCTGCTGACACACTGCTTTAGGCCTCTAGTCAACATTTCGGTCACCACCCGTGATTGAAATCAGCAAACCTGTTAACAGATTTTAGTCTTTATGTTTCTTGACCTTCCTGTACCACTGGACATGGCTGATGTTCTAACATGAACTTTTCCCCTACCCTGGTCACCCGCCATAGCAAATCTCTTCCAGTCTCTTTCTACCCTATCATCCTCTTTCAGCCTTTTTCGCGGGTACCATTTTATTCACTCGTTGCGTGAAACACCAGGGTTCCTCAGTACCTCCACTTTGACTTCAAATCTACGCCAAAGCTCACTGTCTTCCATATTTACAACATCAATTCAAATTCCTCTGACCCATTTTTCTAATTAAATCTCAAACACAATTCTTTTCTCTTTTTCTTTTTTTTTGGGGAGGAGGGCAGAGAGAGAGCACACACGGATGCAGGGGTGGGGCAGAAAGAGAGGGAGAGAGAGAATCTTAAGCAGGATCTATGTTCAGCACAGAGCCTAACGCGGGACTTGATCTCATGACCCCAAGGTCACGACCTGAGCCAAAATCAAGAGTCAGACACTTAACTGACTGAGCCACCCAGGCACCCCCAAACACACTTTTTTTTTTTTAAGATTTTATTTATTTATTTGACAGACAGAAACACAGCTAGAGAGAGAACACAAGCAGGGGGAGTGAGAGAGGGAGAAGCAGGCTTCTTGCCGAGCAGGAAGCCCAATGTGGGGCTCGATCCCGGGCCTCCTGGATCATGACCTGAGCCGAAGGCAGTCGCTTAACCAACTGAGCCACCCAGGCGCTCCCCCAAACAAACTTTTAACCCTTAACTCCTATTTATCATTTCCATCCCTTGTCCCACACTTGTTCTCTTTCTATATTTCCAGCTCAATTTCATCCACTTCCCCAACATCTGAAACTCTTAAAGTGTTTCCTAGCAGTCCCCTTTCCCTTCCTTGATGCATGTTCCCCATGTTACAAAGTCCTGATGATCATACCTCCAAATAGCTCTTGCCTCATCCCCCTCCCCACATCTACTACAGTGCTCTGGCTCAGCTTCTCTCCAAGACAACATAAATTGCTAAAGACAAAATCACTCTATCTATGTACCAGTGTTCTCCCTGTCTGGCACATACTTATATCATTGTACCAATCCCACCATATTTCTGTATTTTACTTTATTTGATTACATGTTGGTTTCTCTTCCTCAAGAGTTAGATGGTAGAAAATAGTGGTCATTATTCAACACCACTGCCTGGTACACAGTATGCAACTTGATAAAAGTTTATGCAATAACTACAAGAATTACTTCTCGCATATTCTATTACAAAATTTTCCTGATTTGGGAATGTGACTTCAGCCCTAACTTGTCAACCCCTTCCCCTAACAACCTGTCCCACAAATCAGCCATCACTATGACAACAGAATCATCTCTCTCTTTTTTTAAAACATTTTATTTATTTGTCAGAGAGATAAAGAGAGAGAACACAAGCAGGGGGAGCAACAGAGGGAGAAGCAGGCTCTCCACTGAGCAAGGAGCCTGATGTGGGACTCAGTCCCAGCACCCTGGGATCATGACCTGAGCCAAAGGCAGACACTTAACTCACTAAGCCACCCACGCAACCCAAAATTCTCTCTACAAATTACAAATCTCATTTCATGGTCCTGCCTTCAACGATGAAGTCAGGCTGAGCACTTAAGGTTCTTCATCATCTTACCACTGCCTATCCTTCCAGCCGTTATTTCCCCATCAATCCCCAACTGCATCCTAAATATCCAGTAAGTATTCTGAAGGCCTGCATGGAGTATGTCCTGGTCACAGCTACAGCATAACTTTGTGTTCAATGTCACTTTCTTAAAAAACACTTCCTCGTCTCCCTGTCCAATGTATCCCAATTCACTTGTGTGGACTCAGAAACAAACTGAGGGTTTTGGAAAGGGAGGGGGGTGGGGGGATGGGTGAGCCTGGTGGTGAGTATTAAAGAGGGCATGTATCACATGCAGTACTGGGTGTGGTATGTAAACAATGAATCTTAAAAACTGAAAAAAATAAAATTAAATTTTAAATTTAAAAAAATGCAAGAAAAAAAAAAGAAAAACACTTTCTTGACTTCTTCCATTAACAAACTATCTCCCCTAAAACTCTGGTCCCCTGCCTCCCCACAAAAAATTTCTTCCTCTTGGATTCTTGAATTCTTCCCTCCATCCTTACTCTCTACTCTGGCCCTAAAGCAAACGCATAGCTACTTTTGAGCTCTCCGCACATTCTTTTAAGAAGCCACACTGTTGCCTCTATTCTGTGTGTCTATTTATCTATTAGCATTCCCCTTTCCAATATCTGAGCTCTTCCTGGAGAATTGATTCATCCCCTTTTGGTTCACCATTATCACACAGCTTGGCTCAAAGAAGGTTCTCTAGAGGAACTGGTTCAATGAATGCAATTCAGGAATCACTAATAAAGTGATGTGTGACTTCTGAATAGAGTGAAATACAGACTAACCTGAATTCGTGTGACTGAAAAGTAACTATGTCATCATCTCCTTACAGGGCTGTTGGTGTCTTGCTTTATCTAAATGGAGCTGGAAACACATTCTCAACCACATGCATAAAAATACTAGAGACCAGAGCTTCGTTTGCATCTAAAATGGCTGTTTCCAAAATACTACTACTTCTTTGAGTGTTTGCTATTTACCCTTCAAAGCTGTGTAAACTTGTAATGAAATAAAATGTTTAAATGACTTTGAAATGAAATGCATCAATATAACTAAAAAAGCATGCTCATTCTAAATCATGAACATTTGTTATTACTGTTTTGATACCAAGAACCCATTTTTTAAAACTCATCATTATTTTATCTCAATGTTAAAACCTCCTATAAAAGTCCTAAGATGCTGAAAAATAAATATGACTGATGGCAGTTTAGCCCTAAAGGGGAGAACACAAAGAAAAGAAATTCCTTTCACCTCTTCTGTGGTACTTTTATATAAATATATAAACAAAATATATAAACAAAACAAAAGTAGGTCAAGGAAAAACACATCTTCTCACCAATGGGCCTTCTCCAATGTGAATGTGTGTCTTCTGCTTGGCTTCACACAGCTGCCTCAAATGTAAAATCACCAGTTCATTCTCCTCCTGGTCACTGACTGGCTTCATTTTCTGTGCAACAGACAAACCAGAGCACACTGTGCAAAAGAGCTTCTCTCATCTCATTGTATTCCCACTTGGTTCTATATGTCTGGCAGGCAGACGTAAATAAAGTGAAGGGTTTCACTGCTCTCAGAAGCAAGACTAACAGTGCTATTCCAGTTACCATCATATACAGTGCAAGAGGATATCCATCTTTAGCTTCAGACAGAGGAGTGAGAAAAACTTGTAAAAACGGGATCCAATTCTCATTTCTTATATCTTATTTGTGAGAAGTATAAATCATGTTACCTGAACTCGCTCAAAGATGTCCGCTTGCTCGTTATCTGTCAGTGATGAGAGATGTCTCTGTATTACTAGCTTGGCTCTCGGGGGGTACAGTCCTACAGAAAATGATGGGGGGAAGTATTAAACAGAGCGTAGCTGCAGAGATCAAAACGCATATGTCATGCTCACAGCTTGTCCCTTTGACAGCAGGCTCTGAGGTTAAATCTTCTCAAGGACAGGTGTTCCTGCCTATGACCACCTTGAAACGCTACCATGAAATGACGAAAGCTAGATGGAACCCTGACCAAAATCAATGGTTCCCTGTCAGTTATCCTAAAGTCATAATTATTAACCAGAAGCTTCTAAAGGGTACCAAATCAACAGCATAACCGGATACCATTTAGTATACAAACAAACAGAGACACCGTAGAAACTCATCGGTGAATACCAGCATTGCCCAAAATCTCTAAGCTTAAACCATGATGTAATACTAATTTAATAATAAAACTAAAAGGCAGAGTTACAGCATAAACAGGAATCTCTCCTTCTCAGGCAGGTCTTGTTCCATGGTAGCAAAATTTCAGAAACAGCCATAGTACTTAGTGACATAATTAGTGTTATTATTCTACCACGGAACTAGTACCTCTTTCTACCATGTTATTTTTATATCTATCACACTCTTACACATAATTTATATCAAGTCCTTGGGCAAAACATTTTCAATGAAAACACTTTTGGTTTTATAATTTTTTTTGTTTTCTTATTTTGTTTTATTTTTTAATTTATTCATCTGAAAGGCAGAGGCAGAGAAAGCACAAGCAGGGGGAGAGGCAGGTGGACTAGTAGGGGGAGAGGCAGGGGAAGAGGCAGAGGGAGAAGGAGAAGCAGACTCCCCACTGAGCTGGGAGGCCAACACGGGGCTTGATCCCAGGACCCAAGATTATTACCCGAGCCAAAGGCAGAGGCTCAACCAACTGAGCCACCTAGGCACCCCATAAATTTTATTTTAAAAAAGAGAACAGTTATTTTCCTCTGAATAAGGTAACACTGTGTGTGTTTATTTGCTTTATATTTTATTACCCAAGATAAATTCTACACTTTTTAAATATTTAAAATTATACATAGAGCTAAATTTGCCTCTGATAGGTAGTAGAGTCAGTGAGCAAAGGCATAAGAGACAAGAGATTTGTGTAGATTCAAAGTATCTTCCCTAAAATATTTGTTGGCTCCAGGGGGAAGAGTAGTAACTTTATAGTGGAAAGTTGCTGAGAACACATGGACCAGGAGATAAGGCTAACATGACCAGTAATAAACTCCTCAATATCAGGAGCCCCAGGACAGGAGACACTGAGAAGGAGGTCACGCCATTTCTATAGTGCTCTTGCTGGGGCGAGTGCCCTTAGTCCAAATGTAAGAAGATGTCAAACAGGCTGAACTGAGGGACATCCAGCAAAGTAACAGAGCGATGCTCATCAGGGATGTAAAGGTCACGGAAGACAAAGGAAGACTGGGCAGAAGCTACAGACTGCAGGAGACCGGGGCAGCACAACAACCACACACAGCTAGAGTCCTGACTGGGATCCTGGAACGGAAAAGGACATGAATAGAACAACTGGTGAAGAGAAAATGAAATGTTTAGCTGGGATAAGAATGCTGCAACAATGTTAATTTCCTGTTCTGCACACTGCACTGAGCTATAGAAGACGTTAACAACTGGGGAGGATGGGGGCAAACATTGGGAAACTCTGCAACTTTCCTGTAAATCTAAAAATAGACCACATTAAAAGTTCTTTAAAAAAGAAATACAGGGTATTATTTTATGTATTTTTCCGGATATAGCTAAGTGTATGTGTTATTCAGCAAGTTATCATTTCACTCAATTGTGTAATTTTAAGATGTAACCAAAACGATAACCAATTGGAATTCATTCCTATTAAATGTTCCATTATATGAACATGCTCCAGTTATGCTATTGATACACATTTGGGTTGTTTTCAATCTTCCCTTACTTAAAAACACTGCAACCTTAAAAACAAACAAACAAACAACAAAAAAAAAACAATACAACCTTGGAAACATCACCTTTGAAACCTGTATGAGTTTCTCTTATCAAGACATGGAACTGGTGGGTAATTTTAGGTTAATGAAATTCTATCAACCATCCCCCAAAATGGCTATCACAATTCACACTACATTCAGCCTCACATAAATGTATCAATATCCCCACAATTTCACCAACAGTTAATCTGATGACTATCTTATTGTTTCCATTTTCATGTCTCTGACATCTAGTGAGGTTGAAAAATCTCATTTTTTTTATTGGACCTTTTAAACTTTCTTTTCATATGAGTGTTCTTAAATATAGATTTGTCATTTCCTACTAATAGTTTCATCTTTCTCTTTTAAGTAGTAAGAGTTCTAATACATTCTGATTACCAATCTGCTATCCCTTCATTTAACTTTCAAGGAAATAGTTGTTACATAAAAAATGTAAATTTTGATGAGGTCAAATCTGTCAATGTCTTCTTTTAACAGTTTTTGCATTTTTGTATCTTCATATAGTATTCCTTGTTTAAGGATACCAAAATATTCTTATTTTCTTTTAATGATTTTAATATTTGGTTTACACTGAGCGGTTTGATCCATCTAGAGTGTATTTTGAGTAGGATAAGAGGAAGGAATCTTTCTTTGGATAGCAAATTGATCCAACACTATTTCCTGAGCAATTCAGCATTTTCGCCACAGATTTATAATGTTCTCTTTACTGTACACCAAAGGATCTTCCATTTTTGTAAAGGTACAAATGCAGAAAAAACGTGCAGTGTATAAATCATAAATTTTGAAATCTGAATGTTACATTTCAATAGTCCTTGATCACACAGCTGAATGGATATCCAACAAGCATGGCTATTCATGGTCAATTCTGCCCTGTGCCTATGATCCTGCTGTCTACTGAATGGAAATCACAATTTGCATTTACAATGACGAGACTGTTCTCTGCCATGTTCTGGCACTTGCATTCTCCCCGTCTCATAACAGCTGTCATCCTGCATTGCATTAGCTGGCTCACAGGGCTGTCACCCACTCTGCGCAGCAAGCTTCTGAAGGCACAGCCCACACCTCAGTGATTTCTGTATGGCCTATTGCCACTCTGTTTCGCACACAGATGCTTAACAAGTGTTTATCGAATTGTGTTTCTTCTCCTGTGAGTAGTTTCCAACCTTTTTTATTATTAAGAGATAATGAGGAAAAAGGGGATGTGAGTCAGAGAGTCACCTCTTCCTCATTTCCCTTCCTCAGAACACTTTTTTTAAAAACCTGCTTTACAATATCACATCCAATATCTACCACTTTCAAATGTCTCTCAAAAGCCATACAAGGTTCATTCCAGTTCTACATTTTTAGGGAAAAGGAACACATCATCAAGTGAGAGGGGAATAAAAAGAGAGTTAGAGAAACAGTTGACATTCCAGGATGCTTTTGCCTCTCTTCACCCATTCGACAAATATTTGGTCATTTCCCACTAAGTACACAGCAGTCTTAAGAACTGTGGGAAATACAACTCCCTTACTTGAGTCTGCCTTCAGAAAAAAAAAGAATTAAAAATGAAAAAGAGAAAAAAAGAGGAGGGAAAAGGCAAGCACCTCACAGAGACTGCGAACACAAATTTGACCAGATGTGAAGAAATGATTCTTTGGGCTCTGGTTTCACCTGGAAACAAAGACACATCTGCCCACAGTAAGGACTTTCTCACTTCCCTTTCACCCCTGCCCAGTTACACTGTACCTTCAATCCTTTCACAGAGTTTATGCAGAGAGTGCATAGGGCAGGCCTCACACAGCTTAATCTGGGTCTTGGCACTCTGAAGGGCAGCCGCCGTGCTGAAGGCCTGTTTCAGAGTCAGCATTACCTCATCCACCTAAGAGAAGGAACATAAGGCAGGTCTCTAAAAAGTGTGCCTTCACAGGAACACATTAAAAGCCCAATAGCAACATGAGACTTTGTGGATGCAAACTAAGTAACAAATAATGGAATGTGATGACTACAGAGCTAGTAGAGTGTAAAGTTAGACCTTCAATTATACTATCCCTGAAAGGTGGCTAGAGTAAGACCATTTTCATGTGCATAACAATGAGTACTTGGCGCGCCTATTTTTAGGTCCCACTAAGTGTGACACCATCACTGACAATCAGATCTTTGTTTCATTAAGTAGTGTATCCGATTTCTTTGGAAGTTCTGTCTGAAATATATAAGGATCAACAAAATAAGTTTAATGTTCACTTCTGGTAATAGGTGTCCTATTTACTTTATCCTTGTGGATCACTTTTAGGGTAAAAACAAAACGTGGGTTTGAGCAAAGTTCTGTGGGGGACAGAAATGAGTTCAATCTAATGAATGTTGAGGAAGCCGGTACAAGTTGCAGCTCTTACCGCCATGTCTGCTGATTTGTTATCATTTCACTTCTGATGTGTGATACTAAGAAGTTCTGACATTATACTGTCCCACAGCTGGGTCTCACCACTAGGTCAGCAGTTTGAAAACTACCAGCTGGTTTCTCCCTAGCCTTTCCAGTGACTCAATCAAGAAGTGTGAATCTAGCATTCTAGTTTCCTGCTTGCTTCTCTGGGGTCAACTATCAACTACCCTCCTGCACTGCTAAGGGGACTGCAGGCCATGTAAGTGCCATGCAGTCATCAATGTATGTTGTGGTTTTCCCCTGCTGCAGAAGCGAGATCAAAGTCTCTCCAGCTCAACAGGGAGCTGTGGAGTACCAAGGTCTTCACCCAAGCTGGCTTTGATACTGAAAACCACCTTTTTAAAGTCTCTCTTTCCCCTCCCCCTTCAGCCTGGTTTAAGAATAAGCTATTATGGAGCACCTGGGTGGCTCAGTCCTTAAGTGTTAAGCAGCTGCCTTCGGCTCAAGTCACAATCCCATTGTGCTGGGATCAAGCCCCTGCATCAGGCTCGCTGCTTGGCAGGAAGCCCGCTTCTCCCTCTCTCACACCCCCTTGTGTTCCCTCTCTAGCTGTGTCTCTCTCTCTGTCAAATAAATAAAATCTTTGGGGAAAAAAAAAAAGAAGAAGAAGCTATTATTTAAAGGATTTAATCTACTTCTGCATGTGAGTATATAAAGAATCTGAAATTAAAGGCAACTTTATTCTTCTAATATTACTACTAAAAGGAGAGATAGAACAGTAAGCAGCCAGTCATTATTTAGTTATGTTGTACTATGTTTCCAAGTTTTCAAAAGGCTTATGAATAATTCCACACTGTTCCACAAATAAAAATGGGTTATTCATAAAGTCTGTTCTTTTATGCTATAATTTAAAAATAAAGATGTCTTGTTCTTGAAAATAAAAGCACTACATGCTTAATGCCTTTGCAATTTCTTCATTTGTCTTCTTATGCATGTATTCAAAAACAATTTTACTTATGCATACATTTGTTTTTATCTTCCAGTTTCTCATTTGTTAAAGGCATTGAAAGGATGAGCTATCTGCTTAACTTTCATATGGATTTATTATTTGTTATTTAGTAATACTACTTTGTAAAAGACCTCCAATGAAAATACTGAACCTTCATGTTTTCTTCTCTATTTCTAGATCAAACAAGAGACATTTCAATGGTGCCTAATGTGTGGCTACCAATTTCTTTCAGCCAGAAATATTACTAAAATTGTTATTTGACTTCTAAAATGTTAAATGTTTTGCTTTTTTAGATACATCACTTTTTTTAGATGGCCTATAAATTCTGTCATGGGATCAGAGCAACTAAAAAGTTCAAATGAGTAATAACTTGTTTTATTCTAGATACAACAACAAAATCATAGGTCATATTAAAAGGCTAAAAGTAAAAAAATACACAAAGATATATCAATCCTATACAAACAGGAGAGTATTCTTAGCATTACGATCAGGCAAAATTAAATTTCCAGTGAAGTCTCATACTTGAGATGGGACAAAGAAAGTCAATTTATGATATTAAGGTAAAATCCATAATAAAGATAATGCTCATAAACATTATGCACCAAACTTAGGTATTTTATGCCCTTTAGGAATAAGCCTAGGAATCACAGAATGTGTAAGGAATTCACAGTATTACCTAGTTTCATTCTCTGGAAAAAATGTAAATTATTAAACTGTATATATAAATTCTGCATCTTGGAAGCCTGAGTCCTCTTTTTTCCTTTTTCGTACTTTTCCTAGATACTGTTGTCTGCATCTGTGGGGTTTCACTTTTTCTTTGTCTATCAGCAGCAACTTCCATTGCTTCCCCACCTTTTAAACCAATTTTGGAGAACGCAAAAATGGTGTTTTCCACAAATCTCAAGGCTTGGTTAAACCTAATGAAGCCAAATGCCGACAGCTATTTTACAAAGGAAGGAAGGGAGGCATACCAAGCATGTAAACTCGCAGTGTAACTCTTCAGGACCCATTGAAACTCTATACTGTTTATCAATCCACAGTAACTGTTATAAAGATAGACAAGAAAATGCTACTGTGTACTCCTTTTGCACAGAGAGGGCAAATCAGCACGTGTGGTTTCCTAATACTTTTGTCTTACACAACTGCCAAGCCACATGAGTCATAATACCCCTTAGACCTATGATATTTAATTAACTGTTTTGTTTTGTTCTGTATGGCAGCTGCCTGAACCATCCTCTTGTATACAGGAAGTCTCACTTACTTTTTCTTCTAGCTTGCGCTTCTAATGTCCCACTCTTCAGTTAAGATGCTTACTGATAAAACGAGAATCAGCAAGTTTTAAAAGATTCTAGCGAAGGCCTTCTCTCCTTAAATAACAGTGCCAAAAGGGAGAGGCTGAGAGAGCTCCACGTGAGAGGAAGACATTCCTAGCCACACTGGGCTGTTGCCTTAGTCAGTGGAAAATACAGCACGTTCCCAGATCTTCGACCCTGACTCTCTGTTTCAAAAACTTATTCTATGTGTATGAGGGTAAAAAACAAACAAACAAACAACAACAAAAAACCACAAACAAAACCAAACCTGTAAATGAGGCTGAGAATAAGAAGGTTTTATGTAGCCCTCCTCTTAATGCAGGCTACACAGTAGTGTAGAGATTCCCTGGCACCTAGACCCACACTTGCCGAGGTTAAGGGGAACGTGCTCCCTCACTCAAAATACACTTACCACGTTCCTGCTACTCTAGAAACACTGGGGGATACGATACGAGTAAGAATGGTCCTGACCTGGTGGGATTCACGGTCTAGTGAACTAGAAAGCTATGTAAACGAACAAGAGCGGGGATTAATAGGAACTGTTAGAGACCTGTGAACAATATGTGGCCCGAGCAGTGACAACAGAGCAACTAAAAAAAGTGAATTCCTACAAAAAAGGAAAGAAAAAAAAAAGCAATCCAGAAAGGTTTCCTTAGACTGTACACAAATACAAAGTTGAAAAGAAGGGGATTCAAGTCACAGGAAAGCAAGGCCAGGCCTGCCTCACATCCCATGAAGCAGCAGAAAAAAAAAAATGTGAAAAATAGGTGATGACAACATGGCATGATCTCTTTGTTTAGCAGCAGGGCAGACCCTGAGACCCACATGGCCACCTTCTCGGCCTGACGATCTAAACGTGGGAGCCCTGGCTCTGGCCTCTCCGACACAGCGGACTCCTCGCTCTAGGCAACCAACAGTGATCTCAGAGTTCCGGCCCCAGCCCCTCCCTTAAATCCTTGATCCCATGTGTCCCCCACATGAACCACTTCCTGCTTCAGTAGCAAACCAAAGGAAAGCTACACCACAGCAGTCATCACACCAGCCTCACTGTCTGACGTAGAGACCAGCTGAGGAGATGGGACAGCCTGTGTGCGGACATGGTCATGAAAAGGAGAGGCATCCCAGGGGGGACCAGGGAAGGAGGAAGGTCCTTCTGCCATGCCACACAATCTAGACTTTGTCTCTTAACAAGAAGGCATAAACTGGCTTCTGGAAATTTTGTGAGAAATAAAGCTAGACCATGATGTGGAAAGTGGGATAGATGACAGAGTGAGCTAGTGGCAGGGAGACTTGTGAGGACACTGGTGTGATAGTCTAAGCAGGGAATATGAATGCCCAGAATCAAGTGGAGAGGGAAGGAGGAGAAATGGATAAGAAACCTTTCTATCTTTGTGTTAACGGGACCTGGTGAGCACATGGATACAGAGGATGAAGGAGAATGTGTCATTTCTACACTGGGAATCTGGGTAAATGGAGATGCCAAAATAAAACACAGAATATTGGATAAGTTTCAGAAAGGGATCCAGAATGTGGAAGAATCAGCCTTAGCAGGGAAAATAGGCAAAGGAAGGAGGTAGTGAGGTGTGAGAGGGCAGTGGGACAACAGTTTCTCCTGACCTTATTTTCTACCTATGCCTTACTTGGTTGCCACTTTTCAGGGCTGGGTCTTTCTCTCTCTCCCTGTGCTCAGTGCTCTCATGACTTCAACTATCAAATTACATAATGACAACTCTCAAATTTCTATCTCGAATCCTGAACTGAAACTATCATACCATGATCACCTAGATCGCAACGTGCGGATTTTTCTTAGATATAGCTAATTAGCTAGCATGAGAACGAAAAACAAATGGAACTCTCTTGAAAAAACTGTTAGTGATGGGAGCGCTATATCGCCCAGAGAAAACAGGTTGAGACCCAGAGGGCCACAGTCAGAAAGTGCCTTTGTATCAATTCACTTCCATTTCTTCATTATTCCTACACTTCCGTATTCCTTCCCCATGGGGAATATGGAAGGACAGAATCGAGCAGAAATGATGACACCAAAGAAATGAGACGAATGCTGCCTGGTTTATTATCCATGTCTAAGTGGTATGTGTTTCCCCAGGAGAAATGTTTGCAGGAGAATTATATGCCCATGGAAATATTTTTCTTCAAAGTATAGTGACAGAGTTAAGGGTTTATGTTAAAATGGTTAGGAGAGATAATACAAGTGGAAAAAGTGAAAAAAATTAGGGAAAAATATTAAAATGTTTAGTCACTTACACACATTTCTAAGTTTGCCTTAAATATTTCTTCAATTCCAACTGTTGCTCTAAAGGAAAGGAGTGACGGGAGGGTGGTGGAAAGAAAAATGGACTTTCAAATTCCAAAGAAAGAAAATGAAGGTTAAAATAAGACCACAGAAAAATAATTTTTTAAAAAAACAAGAACAGTGGCTAATGAAATAAGGAAAGAAAACAAAATCCTTCTCCAGTCTGCTGACGAAAGCATTACCTCCTCTAAGATGTTAAAATAATTCAGAGAGTAAGAGTGGTCTTCCTTATCATCTTACATGAGCAATGGAAAAAATAAGAGCTCTTCTCCTATTATTAGTCTTTTCCTACCTTTTAAAAATAACCTTGATAAGGTGACTGCAATCCTTAAAGTCAAGAAAGTATCTAGGCTTAATTTTTAAGCCATGGTAATTTTTACCATGACAATTTGTTTTTGTTTTCCTACTGCTGCTTGAAAGAGCAGGAACCTGTTTCTGGATGCCTTTTCTTTTCCCCCTGGTAGCAGTTCTGTGAGGCCTGGTGTCAGCTGGAGGCGTGGGCAGGAGGGCGCAGAGAACAATCACACCACTTACCAGAGACTCGCTGGCACACTGGAACACGTAGCAGACATACTGGCCCAGCCCGGGCTCTGCTGCCTCCCGACAGATGAAGCCAAAATGATCAACGTGCTTTATACCCTGCAAGGGGGAAAGAAGTACAGTGTTTACTGCAATAGGTCCTTTTAATCAAGACTATGGAAATCAGCATGAGTCCTATGCTTTCACACTTCCATGAATTTCCCCTTCCCAGCCTGTGACAGGGGGGCATAATGTCACAGCAAACTTCTGTGGTGGTCTTTTAACACATAAAATAAAGGGAAATAGCAACTCAGCTTGCTTGTCTCCTGCACATCATGACTCTGGGACACAGGAAGAAAAATACGATGGCATGACTTGTTGTCTCTTGTAATAAAATAGCTACTTAGTGTTTGTAAGTAATGGAGTTTTCAATTTATTAGTCTTCTTGGAACGAGCAGTCTGATGGTTTATCATAATCCCTGCTCCTGTCTACATGAGGCTAAGAATCAGAAAAACTACCACCGACGATGTTCTAATTCAATGGTATGCAATTCCCTAAAGTGTTCATTCTACATACTAGACTATCTGTCTATATATAGACATTTAAGGAGCCACAGATGTTAGAAAACTTACACATTAAAGAAATGACTGCAGATGTCAATCATCCAAATTTACAAATCACGGTACTTCTTGAACGCAGGCTAAGTAACCTCAGCTATACTTAGTAAAAAATTCTGAATCATCTGTGAATTTCAGCCAGGCTGAATACATACATACCAGTGAGTAGACAGCACCTTGTCATTTTAATAGTAAGTACAGTACTTTAAAGAGCCAGGTAGACAAGAAATTTAAAGTTGTCCTGCAATCACCTAAATCCCGGTGAAAAGAAAATAGGCTTTGGAGTTAGACAGATTTATGCTTCATTCTTAGTTCAACCCATTTACAAGTTATGAGACACTGTGCTAGGTTTCTAGTAATGCTTTCTGAGGCTTCATTTCTCCTTAGAAAACAGTAGTAATGGCAATTATCTCAGCAATTTTTGAAATTTACAACTAAGAAATACCCATTATCATTATGGGTAAATAACTTCGATAAATGGTAACCATTATTCTTGTAATATGCTCAGTCGATCAACAGATATGAATAAAGGAAATCAGCTGACCAAAAGTAAAAAGTCAGTAAGGAGGAATGAGGTTACCATTCATGAGCTGAAGTAAGCTCTATCTGGTATACCTCCTTAGTGATGACAAAACCTCTTTTACCAGCTGAGTACTAAACAGGAAAAATTCGTAGGACCTCATAAGGTCAGGAGTCCTCAGCAGGGGAAAGAAAACCATTCCCTGATTCCTCATGCTTGCCAGGGACACAGTCCGATAGATTTTGCATAAAGAAATGTTTGTTGACGCCCATGTGTTAAAAAGTAGGCTTGTTGCTGAATGTGGTCACATTATATGAGTTCAGGTCTGTGGAAAAAATGGTAAGAGCAGGGCCAGTGAGGAGCAGAGGTTAACCTGACAATTATTCAGATCAAAACCTCTCCATAAACATTTACTTCTTTTTCTGAACCAGAAGTTAGAATACAAAGCGTGGTTGTTGTTGGTTTATTTTTTTTTTTATTTCAAGTTTTTATTTAAATTCTAGTTAGTTAACATATATGGTAAAATTGCTTCAGGTGTAGAATTCAGTGATTCATCACTCATATACAACACCCAAGGCTCATCACAAGTGCCCTCCTTAAGCCCCATCCCCCATTTAGCCCATCCCCCGGCCCATCCACCTTCCAGAAGCCCTCAGTTCATTCTCTATCACTAAGAGTCTCTTATGGTTTGCTTCTCTCTTTTTTCTCACCCTTCCCCAATGTTCGTTTGTTTTGTTTCTTAAATTCCACATATGAGTGAAATCATACAGTATTTGTCTTTCTCTGGTAGACTTATTTCACTTAGCATAATATACTCCAGCTTTATCCGTATTATTGCAAATAGCAAGATTTCAATTCTTTTGACAGCTGAATAATATTCGTGTGTGTGTGTGTGTGTGTGTGTGTGTGTGTGTACCACACCTTCTTTATTCATTCATTGGTTGATGGCATTTC
Organism: Spilogale gracilis; assembly: GCA_004023965.1. Taxonomy (NCBI): domain Eukaryota; kingdom Metazoa; phylum Chordata; class Mammalia; order Carnivora; family Mephitidae; genus Spilogale; species Spilogale gracilis. The sequence continues at coordinate 49,707 of PITA01010641.1, forward strand.
GGTTCTTTCCATAGTCTGGCTACTGTTGATAATCCCGCTATAAACATTGAGATGCCTGTGCCCTTTCAAATTAGTATTTTTGTGTCCTCTGGGTAAATAACTGTGTCATAGTGCAATTGCTGGATCATACAGTAGTTCTATTTTTAGTTTTTTGAGGGACCTCCACAGTGGCTGCACCAGTTTTCATCCCCACCAACAGCACAAGAGAGTTCCCTTTTCTCTACATCCTCACTTTTAAAAAAGAAGGGGAAAAGCAAAAATCATGTGTGAACTGCCAGTTTTTTATATTTGGCTTGATTGGTTCTTTTCTTCTTTTTTTCTTCCCCCTCCATTTTTTCTTCCCCTTGGATGTTCAATGAACATTGTTGTTTCCTTACAGGGAGGTTTGAGGAATGTATGGGTGAGAGGCACAGCGTCTTAGGATGACTCTGTGTTTGGAGCGACAGGAACTACACTGGTTTACACATCATTTTCTCCTCTGTACTTGGCCCAAGGTCCCACACATAGAAATGTTCATTCAACATTTACCAAACACTTAAGTACTCAGCTCGATCTTAACATTTTATTCTGATGTCCTACAGAATGAGACAGCACAAAATAAGATCTTGCCCTCACCAAGCTTATGATCTTGCAGGGACTCCCCAGCAAAGAGGTAATTACAAGAAGACTTAATAACCACTTTTTCAGTTCAAGTGAATATAATTTTTCTACCCAATTTTTGGCCTTTAAAATAGGAATTTAGAAAATTGCCATTTATCATTCCTATAATCCAATGCTGTGTCTCTCTCAGTTATTACAGTAGAAAGTTTTTATCCTCACAATGTAATTTTATGTACCAGTAATAGAATACTAAAATATTAGAAGTGAGGGGCGCCTGGGTGGCTCAGCCGTTAAGCATCTGCCTTCAGCTCAGGTCATGATCCCAGGATCCTGAGATTGAGCACCACACTGGTCTCCCTGCTCAGCAGGAAGCCTGCTTCCCCCCTCCCACTCCCTGTGCTTGTGTTCCCATTCTCACTGTCTCTCTCTCTCTCTCTCTCTCTGTCAAATAAATCAAGTCTTTTTTAAAAATTAAAATAAAATAAAATATTAGAAATGAAAAGGTATTAGCTGAGGCTGAAGTAAATAATTAACAAGAGGTACAAAAACTCATTTCTGAAAGGCAAAACATCTGAATATTATATGTAGGGCAACGCTAACTCTGAAATTTAAAAATAAATAGGCAGTCTTGATTTTTTCAACATCAAAATACAGAAGAGGACCTTAGCAAGATTTGGTCCCCTAAAGGGGCCTTTAAGTCACTCTGCTAGGAAAGAATTTAATCCTTCCTATTCCAGAGACTTCCACAGAGGCATCTTTGCCTTCTCAACCTTCCCATATTTAGATTTGGATATTCTCTTTACTCCAACATCTTAAAAAACTCTTTCTATGTTTACAATACATTTGGGTAGCTCTAACTTTGGAATAGATATCTAAATTACTACTGTGGTACTTAAGATACCGCTCTATGCCTACTATGACCTTGTACACATTAAGCTGTATCAATAATTTCAAAACGTTCAAATATACAGTTTGTGAATTAAAAATAAACAGAAGAGCAAAAATATACCAACACTTCCTTTTCAAACTTTACCATTTACATTAAAAGAACTGGAAAGTGCTAGTTCTCCTTTTACTCCCTATTACAGCATGAAGGGCAAACATGACTCAGTGGTACCCACAAGTCCCACTGCCCAACATGGAGGAACACTAACTCTGAAGGTATTTTCAAAAGAACTCACCACCACAAAAATTCCACCAGAGGACAGAATTTGATGAAGTGACGTTATGAGGAGAAAGGGTGATAAAAATGAAGACCAATTATTATGATACTGAGGGACCTAAACAGGATTTTGTTACTAGGAGGGACACAAACACAGAGGCATTCTTATTTAAGACAAATCCATTCAAAAAAATTGTATAAAATTTGAAGGAGTTTAAGTCTAGTTGTTTTGTGGTTAATTTGAAAACAAGATTAAGTCTGTTTCGTCAAACATATGACATACTTTAATACGTACCTGAGAACAAGAAGAGATATCTTTAAAATTCTTTTCAAGCACAACTGATTTAGTGTCTGGGCTGATAAGGTTAATCTCAAACCGCCCAACCTTAAAAATAAAAACATTCCGGTTAGTTTCAACTCACAACAACCTGACATCTTGCTCTACAATTACATATCCAACTAGTACTACAGATTCAACTGCTATACATATTCTTCAACACCCAACGTGCTTCCACACCCAAATCAAGCCATATTTCAACTCCAACTATCAGCTGCCTCAACACATTTCTGCCTTTTGTCTAAAAATCATGAAAATAAAGTTGATCTTAATTTACAAGATACAAGAAACCATTCTGTTCATCAAACATGATCGTCTTTTTAAAAACGTGCAACCTTTGTTCACTTCATATTTTCTGAAAACACCAATTATTTAACCATAACATATAAATGTACTTACTCCCAAATGGTCAACAAAAAGATAATATTTGCAGCAGATTAGTTAAACTTTCTGAAAATTCACAGCCAGGAAAATTAACATTAACCACCGTGGCAAGATAAGAAAATGAAGACATCTGAGAGCCTCAGAAAGAGAAGAGGCTCAGTCAATGTATCATGCAAGAAAAAAGACTATGGAGGGGCGCCTGGGTGGCTCAGTTGGTTAAGTGACTGCCTTCGGCTCATGTCATGATCCTGGAGACCCGGGATTGAGCCCCACATCGGGAAGCCTGCTTCTCTCTCTCTCACTCCCCCTGTTTATGTTCCCACTCTCACTGTGTTTCTCTCTCTCAGATAAATAAATAAAATCTTTAAAAAAAAAAAAAGACTATGGATACTTTTATTACATGCTTAGAGTATCAAAAACAAAACAACCCACACACTTCTGATAAGGAAATATTACACACTGGGACTGTTTATCAAGGTACGCTGTGGAATTTCCTACTCAAGCATTCTTTACCACAGGGTAGAAGGATGGTAGCTCTTTTTTTTTTCCCAAGAAAACTCAGATCTTACAAGCTGAGGACTTAAAAACCTCTCGAGGGCATTGTTTTGACTTAAGCTCTTTTAGGTGGAACTTGACATTCTATATCTTGTACAACTCAAAAACGACTTTTTAATTAGATGCATCTTTTATACCTATAATACAGCTTGTACCCCATTATTTTAGCAACAGATCCAGTAAGTTGTCAGGCTCATGGTGTTTCTTTAGCTTTCTTTTTTTCTGTGTTTGAGTAACATCATCTGAAAATATACCTAGGAGTCTCTAGACTTTTCCTTCTCTAAAGAAAACTTTCTTTTTCTCCTCCAAGTCTATCACACTTTCCCAGATTATTTACATCTTTAAATCCTCTGCAAAACAGAACATTTAAGAACCAACCTAAGGCAAATGCTTGTGATAGGGTAATCTATTTAATTACTGCTTTCCCCATCTCTCCATGCCCTGTTCCTTCACTTGCTAAAAATTCACGTTCTGTGTCTACCTCTGGGCCCTTCTTTACTTTCCTTTGCTCTTCTCTCCACCTGCCTTCCCTGCGTGCCAGGATAAGAATGAAGGCTGGACCAGTGCAGAGTGAGGGATGGGGAGGGGCTGGCACCAACTGCAGCTGGCTAGGGAGCCCTGCGTGCTGAAGCGCCCCCACCAGCGCCCCGCCTGGCAGCACCTGGAACAGCATCGTCCTGTTCTTCTCCGAATCCGACGGCTGTACATGACTCGGTGCGCTGGCGTGCCTCCTTCGCAGCAGTGGTTTTTGGCTGTTCTCCTGAACTTTCCTTTGCAAGACTCCGGTGACGCTGCTGCATCGAGACCGGAATTCCTGCTGTTCATCAAAGCCAGAGTCTTCCAAAATCCTCTCCGGGAAGCCAGCTCGAGAGCTGGGCAGCCCCGCCTGGCTGGCCGTGGCAGGTAAGGCCGGCTGGATGTCTGGGAGGCCATCCCCTTCCTCGGACAGGATGTCGGGGGCAGGGCCGGGGGCCGCGGGCTCAAGGACTCCCGGGTCCTCGGCACCACGCGGCTGCTCGCCCTGGATCTTCAGGCGCTGCTGCTCATGCAGGCTGAACTTCTCGATGCAGTCGTCGATGAGGCTCGATGGGGCCTTCTTGTGGGTCACCGTCACCTTCCCGCAGTACAGGACTTCGAACTTCTGAGAGTTGTAAAAGGCATCCTCGTTGTCTTTGGTGGCTTTGGCATCCTCTTTCATGGCAGCTTTAGATAACTGCCTTATGCTGCTGATCACATCAGGAACCTGGAAAAGAATTGAAAATCCTCCTTTCAGTTGAATATTTACAGATAATTTAAAGATAAATAAACCTGTTTCTATCATGAAGAATGCATTCTCATCCCAAATGATAGCATATAGAAAGTAAGAGTCAGACCCCATATAGGATAAAGCATAAACTCAAGTTACACGTCCAGATATAAATAACTTAAAGGTAAGATAGAAATTTAAGACAAGTATTATACTTCTCCATTTTAAATGCATTGGTTTCCCGAAAACAAAACTCTGAGACTAAACAGGCCACTGCTAATCTTTAATAAATCATAATACATCCTTTCAGCACTTTGAAAAGTTGTTATAAGGGGTCAGAAGTCTTTTAAAAAATTATGGTTAAAAAATATACACTAACATATCAAACAGGACTGAAAAAATAAATACAAGTTATTTTAAGTGTCAGCTGAAAGGAACCAAAGTTTCAACATAAGGATAAAATAAACTTTCTGGATGGGAAATTAAGACCCAGACACCCCCCATGTGCATTTTCAGAAAAAATGCAAATGAAAACCATAGTAAGATACCATTACACATATTAGAATGGCTAATATCAAAAAAACAAAGTCCTGCTACGTGGAGCAACTGGAACTCTTGTACGTTGTATATACAGAGATGTGAAATAGCAAAACCACCTTAGAAAATCTTTTGAGAGTTTCTCAGGAGGTAAGCATCAACCTATCTCATGACCCAGTAATTCCACCCCTGGAGATTTGCTAACAGCCCTGAAAACACATGTCCACACAAAAGCTAGTCCCCAAAAGTCATAGAAGCCTGAGTCATAATACTCAAAACAACCAACCCAAATGTTCATCCACACGTGAATACTCATTAACCATCAGGGAAATGCAAATCAAAACCACAATGAGATATATCATCTTACCAAATGGTTATCATCAAAAAAGACCAGAGGTAGGCACTGGCAAAGATGTGGAGAAAAGGGACTCCCCATCTTGTGTCAGTGGGAACGTAAGCTGGTGCAGTCAGTTTGGGAAACAGTATGGAATTTCCTCAAAATATTAAAGATAGAACTATCATATGATCCAGCAATTCCACTTCTGGGTATATATCCAAAGGAAACAAAATTACTATCTCAAAAAAGGTATCTGCTCCCCCCTATTCACTGTAACATTGTTAGCAATACCCAAAACATGGAAACAACCTCAGTGTCCCTCCACAATGAATAGATAACAAATATAATATACAGATTTAAGTGCATAATGCCATATTAGTTAGCCATAAAAAAGAAAACCTGTCATTTCCAACAATACAAATAGACCTCAAGAGCATCATGCTAATTGAAATAAGTCAGAGAGAGAAAGACAAATACTGTGTGACCTCAATTATATGTGACATTTTAAAAAACTGAACTCATAGATAGAGAAAACAGACTGGTGGTTGGCAGGAGCAAAGGAGGTGCAGGGGTGCTGGGAATGGTCAAAACGTACAAACTTCTAGTTATAAGTTAAGTTCCAGGGATGCCATATACAGCAGGGTGACTATAATTAATAATACTGCATTATATATTTGAAAGTTGCTCATCAAGTAGATATTAAAAGTTCTCATCATAAGGAAAAAAAACTGTAACTATGTGAGGTGAGTGATGTTAAACTGATTTTGTCCATCACTTCCCAATACATACATGTATCAAATCATTATGTTGTACTCTTTGCCCTAATACAACCTTGAATGTCAATTATATCTCAATAAAACTGAAGGAAAAAACCAAACAGATAAAATGTGGTACATTCATACAATAGAATACTAATCATCATCTCTCACTTGGTTTATTACACGAAACTTTTAACTGGTGTCCCTTGCCACTGTCAATCTGTTCTCAAAAGCCAGAAAGAGCCTTTTTAAACTGAAGTAGAATCCTTCTTAAACAAATGTCATGTTATTCACCTGTAAATCCTCCAAGCTGCCCATTTCATTAATGCCCTAAGGGCCCACACCATCTGCATATGACTTGTGTATATGAAATATGCACCATGGCTACATGTCCAGCATACGACCTCTAGTCAACCTAGATTTTCATCTTTTCATTCTAACCCCACTTCCTATGACCTTACTCCTAAACTCCCTCTCACTCTGTTGCAGCCACATTGGCCTCCTAGCTATTCCTGGAACATGTCCCCCATTTGCCTTCCCCAAGGGCTCTGAGCTCCATGCTCCTCTCCCAGTTCACTGCATGGCTCACTCCCTCATCCCATTTAACCCATGTTCTAAGGCCACCTTTTGAGGCTGCACATGCTGTCCACCCCAAAACACACACGTGCACACACGCACGCGCGCGCGCACACACACACACACACACACACACACACACACACAGAGCCAACATTCCCTGGGTTTTTTCCCTACTTTATAACTCTCCATAGCACTTACCTCTTTTAACATTCTGTATAATTTATTTGCCAGAATGTAAGCTCTAAGAGGGCAGTGATTTCTGTCTTTTGTGTTTTCTTTTTGTTTTTGTTTTCATTTTTTCCTTGTATCCCAGAACCTAGAATGATTCCTGGTACAAAGTACCCGCTTATATTGGCCAAAGGGGAAAAAAAAAATGGGGGTGGGTGGGTAATTTTTATCTTTGGAAAATATATTTTATATTCAGGGGTTGTTTTACATTTAGGCATATATGGTATATCTTCAAATCTTCTAGCACCGATTCTGAAGTGGAAACTTTTCTTTCTCGTGATTATTTGGGATATACTGCCAGAACACTCACAATTCAAAAATTATAAGAATTTCAGCTCGCTGGTCAAGTACTTCATATGAAAGAATAAGTCCAAATGCTATAGTTTCAAGGACTACCCTGAACACCTCATCTGTCTCAGGAAAGAAGTTGTATGTTTTTACTAACACATGACCAGCAACTTTAGTCCCCTCTCTCTCTCTCTCTCTCTCTCTCTCTCTCTCTTATTTTTTTCTTTTTCCTGTTTTTTGCCTTAGTATCTGACAAGGGCCAAAGCTAAGGAGGGTGAGCCACATGTGCAACCCTGCAAAAATCAAAATGATTCTGGGGCTCTTGGGTGGCTCAGTTGGTTAAGTGTCTACCTTCAGCTCTGCTTCTAATCCCCGAATCCTGGGATCAAGGCCTATGTCTGGCTCTCTGCTCAGCAGGGAGCCGGCTTCTCCCTCTCCCTCTGCCCTGCCTCTCCCCCTGCTTATTCTTGTTCTCGCTCTGTCAAATACATAAATAAAATCTTTAAAGAAAAAAAAAAAAGCAAAATGATTCTAGTGTCTGTTAGGCAAAACCCTAAGATAGTTGGATGCCTTCCCCTCAATAACCATATTTCATGAACTATTTTTCCACCTAATTTTGCAACCCAAGTGTTCCTAAATTTCCGAACTATAGCTGTAGAGTGAGAAGCCTTATCTGCAGGATTTTTTTGAATCTGCAGAATTTAGATCTTGTTACAAATATGTAAACTATTATTAGAGTTACATTCTACCACTGAGACAACAAATAAAGTTAATTCAACACCTTCGGTGTATCAATTCCTCTGTATTCCACGTTGTACCCTTTCCCCACCAGTAGACGGAGGGCTCTCCTATGTGAGGAGCTGATTGCTGATTAGGGGTTGAATTTCTATAGTCTTACTGACACCTCCCTGCGACCATAGGCAAAGGCTTAGTACCTAAATGTAATTCAGTTAGTGACCCAGTTTATATAAGCAAAGCTTATCATCTTAACTGGGCCGTTAACCCAGCCTGATACCCTCCCTCAGGTCATGACTATCAACAGCTTCCAGTGACCTGGGATGCAGAGGGTCCACCTGCAGAACTAACAGCCTCCAGCTCTGCTTCTGATTTTGGTCACGTGGAAAGCACACACAAACCACTACACAGCCCCCCTGCCACCACACTGGGAACCCACACAAGGAGAGAGACACTGATAAAGTAAGGTCAGTAAGACATCCATAGCAGGGAAATGAGTTATTAGAGAAACATGAAAACCTATGAGGCATTTAATTTGAGGAGTCAATCAGAAGCAGCACAAGAAAAAAAAAATTGGTCCAGTACTTGCATATACACATATGTTATTTTGGAAAAATGGCATTCTCCTCAAGGGCAGTGTTAATTGACATATTTATATACACATTTCTATATTTTTTAATGAATTTGTCTTTATATGTATCTTTCAACATCTCTTTTTCCCCCTCTACTATTAGACTGTAAACATTTTTTTTTAGGGATTTTATTTATTTGACCAAAAAATCAAGCAGAGGGAGCAGCAAACAGAGAGAAAGGCAGACTCTCTGCCAAGCAAGGAGCCCGATGTAATGTGGGGCTCGATCCCAGGACTCTGGAATCTTCACTGCGACGAAGGCAGATGCTTAACGGACTGAGCCCCCCAGCTGCCCCTATACTGTAAACTCTTAAGTGGAGAACCCAGTGGTGGTGATTTTGTTTTTACTAGAGCTCGTCTATGTGACCGCTGGGAAAGTACTCTATTCTCAGAAGAAACTAAGTGACTATTGTCAGGAAACAGAAGTATAAATGGCAGGTTTGATACAGGTTTAGCAAATTCCTGTTGCTAACTTGAGATCTGGCATCCCCCCAAAACGGAAAGCCGTTGAGTTTTCACTCTGCTCAGTGCTCACCCAGCCAGGAAGTAAATGTATGTGTCAGGAATGTCTCCAGATGCCAGGGAGCACCTCAAACTATAACCTCGAGGCACAGAATCTAGTTATTCACACTGTAGCTATGGATAATGCCATTGCTCAGAATCTAGGTCATGGTAAAGCCAACTAATGGCAAGGTGTTTTGTTGTTGTTGTTTTTTAAAGATTTTATTTACTTATTTATTTATTTGTCAGAGAGAGAGAGAAAGCCCCAGAAGGGGGACTGGCAGGCAGAGGCAGAGTGTGAAGCTGGCTCCCTGCTGAGCAGTGACCCCCCCATGTGGGACTCGATCCCAGGGCAATGAATGGATCATGATCTGAGTCAGAGACAGATGCTTAACCCACTGAGCCACCCAGGCAGCCCTAAAGGAAAGTTTTTTAATCTGTAGCGGCACGTAATCTTTAACACAAAAGAACAAGGAAAAAGGCTCTATCAAATACGGACTGAGAGGTCTGTATTCCATCCCCAGGAATTTGTGCTATTCTGCATCCTAGAGTTTCCGCATCAGTGAAGAGGGGGAGAAGGGGGCTAAAGTGATAGTCAGTAAGACCTCATCCAGACCCAAATTTCTGTGAGTTTATTTTTGCACCAATGTCTATATGGGAGCAATAGAAAACTCACTCTGCTGTTAATCCAGAAACAGTGTAAGTCATTGAAATTATTCATTTTCATTAACACACAATAGTCAATTGAATACAAACAATAAATGAACAGGACTTTTTTCAAATGTCTCAGAATATTAAGAGAAAGCACAGTGCCACCTTAAGCCAGTATGTTGTTGTTACACCTTCAGTGACCTCACAAAAGAATTTAGATTCAAATATCAAAAATCAGACAACAGCAATTCCTCACTCTAGATGAGGAAAAAAATTGCCACTAGATCCGTCGATGTCATGCTGTGGATTCTCATTCATTATCATAATTTGTTATCACACTCAAAGAAATCCAGGGATATTATAAAAATTACACTCCACCTGACTTGAAAAGAAAACAAATTCTATAAGGACCACAACTGATGTTTAAAAGTCTAAGCAAACACTGAAGAAAAATCTGGATAGTAAAAAGCACTAGGGAAAGATACCTTTGGTCAGGAAGCCAGCTGAACGACATTCTCCAAAAGCACAAAGTATGCCAAACTGATGCAGTCCTCAGTAATTATCCTTTTATCGCACTTAAGAAGTTCTCTTTCTTTTTAAATAACCCAGCATTAATTCCGTTGTATTTGTTCAAGTCCGCGTTATCATGAGGCAGCCAATTATAAAAGTTCCCAGGAATAACCGTTATTGCTTCAAAAGTAAAGTATTTCCTGACTCTGCAATCAGGAAACACACTGATTGTTCAGGACTAAAGAGCCAAAGTTTCAGCTTTCTTTAAAAAGAAACATCTTAAGTTTGATAACTTATGATGCTTAAATAATCACAAGTGCCTAAGGCTTGTTAATGATGAAGACAAGAAAAGATTATAGTATGATATCTCTTTATCGCAAAACATTGGTGAACAGATGAACCTCAGTAAACATTTAAAACTGGATAAAATTATGAATATGAAAATAAGCTTAAGAATAAAGCAAAAACAATAACTGGGTAAATTCTTTTATAATAGATAGGAGCTTAACTCCTTGATTCACTATTAATCATTTTATAGTAGTTATAGTAGGCACAGAAAAATTTAGATAAGTACAAAAAGAGAGGGAAAGTATTTTTTTAAAGTTGAGAAAAAACACTAGCAAACATTTCAAGTAAACTGAAAAAGCTGCCTAATGAAAAGAAGTAACAATTTAAACTAATCTCAGTCCAAGAGAGAAAGTATAGAAAAGAAACATGTTTTCTTTGAAAATAAGACCTGACTTTAGGAGGAAGGCAGATTTCCCTTCTAAGTATGTTTTATTTAAAGTATTAAGGGGCACCTAACTAGCTCAGTGGGAAGAGCATGCAACTCTTGATCTCAGGGTTATAAATTCAAGCCCTACATTGGATGCAGAGGTTAGTTAAAAAAATAAAAATAAAATAAAAGATTAGCTCTACATTTTGAGGAAAAAAAACTAATTTGGTCATTTAATGTTATAATTTCTATTTGGCTTTCAAAAATCTCCTCTTCAACCAATGGAAAATGCTCAGGAGGTAGGTCCATGCCATGAAACTACTTCTGTTAAAGAAACACTACCTATATACCTGAGGGCTCAGGAGGTTTTCCCAGCCTCTGTAACTTTGGAAGCATGGTCTGTGTTGTCATTACTTTAAGATGAGCCTGTCTGCCAATCTCAATAAGAAATAAAACTGATTTTTAAAAACCATCTTAACTTTTATCTGAAAGTGCTTCAGCAATTCTTTGTATTTGGTTAAAAATATAACTTATTATTTTAAGGGAAATTTTGCACAATAAAAAGAGGTCTGATTATCACTAGGTCTAGAATCAGAATCACTAGAGTAATGCAGGATTACATTATTGTACAAAATTACATCATTTTAAAACTAAAGGTTCCCTAATGGAATCACTGATCCCTACTATCTTGTTTTATAGATGTGGCAACAAACTAGTTACATCAAAAGTTACACCAGTAAAGACAAACAGGATGAGATTACAGAATGGAGACTAGATCCAAAGAAAGCAAGAGTGTTTCTGTGACTTAACACAACAGTCATCCAAGTTGCTTGGTTTTTGAGCCACATGGGCTTGAGTCAAGACAGTTTCCTCTCAGACCAGACTTCTTAGATATTCTCAGCCACTTTGCTCCAAACTCATTTCTGGCTCAGCTCTGCTCTAACTGCAGTTTCCTGGTGGTCTCTGAGTTCAAGCATCAATCAGAAAGGGAAATTCTTGAAACCTTTCTGCTAAGTTCTCCCCTCCCATTCTGTCTCCCTGCTCCTGTCACTGAATACCATTGCTGGAAGATAGGACTTGTGCTTTTATGATTGTTCCAAATTTACAAGTGTCCTCAATAGCAGCTGAGTTTGCACTGGAAAGAAATAGCATGACAAGCCAGAAGATGGGGTAGAGGTAAGAATTGAGATGGCGAAGAATTGGCAAGGGCAGTCCTTCTTCAAATACCCTTTCAAAAGTTAAATCATGGGATGCCTGTGTTGCTCAGTTGGTTAAGCATCTGCCTTCCTCCCAGGTCATGATCCCAGAGTCCTGGGAGTGAGTCCCACATGGGTCTCCTTGCTTCTCACTCTGCCCGCTATTCTGTCTCTTGTGCTCTCTGTCTCTCTCTGTCTCTCTCTCTCTGGAAAAAAAAAAAAAAAAAAGTTAAATCATTACTGTAAATGTGTGTTTGTCCCTAGCTTGGTATATTAGAAATGTATACAACATGAAGTTAGAGGTCTTGAGTTTAAAGCCCCATTCTAATACCTATTATTATCTGTGCTAAAGCCAGGTAAATCTTTCTCAGCCTCTGGCTTTCCACTCATCTGTAAAATAGGAATCACAATATTAATTTCAGAGCTAAAGTGGGAAAATTAAATTAAATTAAATGTGTAAATGTGCTTGACCCAGCCCTTGGACAGTGAAAGCATTCTCTAATGTTTAATTAAATCTACAATGTAGGCAGAATTTATACTGTAAAGAGATGGAAGAAGGGGAGCTGCTGATAAATAAAAAGATACATATACTGCCTTCATGAAATTTAAATTGCAGTGAAGGGATATAATAAATAAGCAAAATATAAAGAATTTTAGATAGTGAAAACAGCCAATGAGAAAAAGTGCAGGGAAAGTGGACACAAAATTTGGAGGCAGAAGCAGAATAGGTGCAATTTCAGAGAAAGGACTCTCTATAACATATTTGAGTAAAAACCTGAAATCAGCAAGGAGGTAAGCCATACTGATATCTAGGGGAGGAACATTCCAGTTAGATAGAACACCAAGTACAAAGACCCTGAAGCAGAAATGTGCCTGGCATGTTCAGGGAACAGAGAGGAGCCAGTGTGACTGGATGGCAGTGAGATGATCCAAGAGGCCACTGTGGGGAACAGGAGGCATGTCAGTCATGCAAGGCCCTGAAAGGACTTTGGCTTTTATTCTTGGTACGACAGAAAGCCACTGTGGGGTATGGAAGTTAGAGGCTTAAAGGCTCCCACTGCTCTTGTATGGAGAAGAGATGGCCAGGGTGGTGAGCAGGAGCCACTGTCCCCACCCAGGCTGAGCTAACAGTGGTTTACAGTGGAGTGACAGCAAGGGCAGTGGTGAGAAAATGGAAGTTTCTGGATATAATTTAAAAAGCACAGTCAAGATGATTTGTTGACGGATCTAATGTGGCATGTAAGAGAAGAAAAGGAGGCATAAATGAATATTATGGGTTTTGGCCATAGGAACCAGAAAAACAGAGCTGCAGTGGAACAGGTTGTAGATGAAAGAGGCTTCAAGAGAGCAGGAGCTTAGTTTTAGACATGCTAATTTTGAGAAGTTTACAGGCATCTAAGGGAAGATATATATATGAACATATATGTCTAAAGCTCAGGGAAGAGGAAAAAGCAGAGAAAATTGGAAAGCATTCGTATATGGATGGTATTTAAAGCCATGAGATGAGTTCCCAAAGAGAGTGAGCATAGATGTCAGAGCAAGGCATAGAAAGCTGGGCAAAGAGAATTATATCTAGGGACCAATCCCAGAGGCACACAATGATTACAGTCTGGGAAATGCAAAGATGTGAGCAAAGGAAAAATACAAGACTTGGGGCAAAACCAGATGATAATGGTATCCTGAACCAAGTAAGAAAAGTTTCCAAGAAGGAGGGAGTAAGTAACATTAAAAGGATAAGTGACTTTGACAATAAAAGTTCTGGGGGTACTTAGGACAAAGTTCTTACTGGAGTAGTTTCCAAAGAAAATTCCAGGAACAGAATCCAAAACACTAGGTGCAGGAAACCAATTAGGGCAGCAGCTGTAGATACAACAAGTGAGTCACAGATGTAAAAAATGACAGCTCCAATAGAAAATAACCTATAGTGAAAGGGAAACAGATGATCTGGAGGAACAAGATAGAATTGCTGGCAAAATAAAAACAGTAGGCAAGAGGAGGCAGCACCTAGGGCACAATGGAAGAGTCTGAACTTACCCAGGGACATAGGCAGTCCACCTCAAAGGGAAAGGCAAAATATAAGGGCACAAATGCAGGAAGATGGGGGGGCATGGAGAATTTCTCTTCTGACTGCTGTAAGTTCCTAAATAAAATAGAAAGAACTGAACATCAACTGGCATGACGATGGAGAAGACGACCAAACATGTATGCAACACCATGATGCAATTCAAGGCTGACTATAGGCAAAATTTTGAGGTGAAGTTATCTTTAGACCTCTCAGGCTACCCTTTCTATGCTCTGATGATGTTGAATGTAACCCCTACAGTCTCTTCATGGGAAAAATGTGATTTTAAACTAAGGTTGAACTTGGGAACTCATGTATCAGGTAAAATTCAGGAATGAGCCAGCAATTAGAAGAGATTTTGTACCTGAAATGAAACCATGCAGGTAAACTGCTTTTTCTGCCCAGGATGAGATTGGAAGCTATCCTATATAAGTAATATTTACATAAGGAATACATTTTGGAAAAAGTTTGCATACATTTAAGCAAAAAAATATATATAATTCTGTACCTTACCAAATAAGAGGAACAAAGAGACTATAAAGTATCTGTATCACTTGTAAAATAATTCCATATTCTTTTATTGTATATGGATATTTATATGAAGATGACCAAAAAGAGAAAATAAGCAAAGTCGTTAACACATAAAAGTCTAACTTCTTTCACATATTCAATCTAGAAAGCTAATCTTCTGGGGTTTTTTTTACTGTAATAACATAGAATAGGGGCATCTAAGAAGCACCCCTGAAGAGAGGTTGTTTATTTTTTCAAGCTTGCACTATGAGACCCAATATTTCAAATGCAGCATAGCCCCTTACTCAGCCACAGATCACTTTCAATGTGAGATAAACCTATTACCTGCTTATTCAACTGGATGCTTTGTAGTCATCCGATCAGTCCTATTATTTGCTTCATGCTCACATATTTAAAAGTATATAGTTCAAAACTGATAAGCCTCTAACCAGCCTAATTAAGAAAAAGAGAGGACACAAATTACTATCAGAAATAAAAGAAGGGACATCACTACAGATCCCATGGAAATTAAAAGGATACTAAAAGAATACTATGACTCACTTCAATCACATAAATTTGATATCTTAAATGTAGTAGACCAAATCCTTGAATGACAAAACTCATACAAGAAGAAGTAGATAATCTAAATAGGTCTATTTCTATTAAAGAAATGGTATCAAAGATTAACAATTTTCCAAACAAAAGAGCATCAAGTCCAGATAGGTTCACTAGTGAATTCCACAAAACATTTAAGAAAGAAATTATACCAATTCTCTATACTCTCTTTCAGAGCAAAGGAACAGAGAAAATTCTTCCTAAGTCATTCTATGAGGTCAGCGTTAACCTAATACCAAAACTAGACAAAGATGTTACCAGAAAACTACAAACCAGTATCTCATTTCATGAGCATAGATACAAAAATTCTTAACAAAATACTGGCAAATGAAACCTAAAAAAGTACAAAAAGAATTATATACCAAGACCACACAGGGTTTATCTAAAGTATGCAAGACTAACTAATTCAACACTTGATAATCAATTAATGTAATCCATCATATGATATTAAGACTAAGAAAGGAAAATCACATGATCATTCAATAGAAGCAGAGAAAGCATCTGACAAAATCCAACACCTATTCACTATAAAGATTCTCAGCAAACAAGTAACAGAGGGGAACCTCCTCAACTTGATGAAGGCCTTCTACAAAAAACCTAAACCTAACATTAGAATTAATGGCAAGTAACTCAAAACATTCCCACTAAGATCAAGTACAAGGCAATGATGTCCCCTCCCATCACTCCTGTTTTTAGTATCAGTTCTTACTAATGCAATAGAAAAGAAAAGGAAACAAAAGGTATAAGTTTGGGGTATGAAGAAATAAGACTATCTTTGTCCTTGGGTGGCATAATTATCAATGGAGAAAATCTGAAAGAATTAAAAGGAAAAAAAAAAAACCTCTCCCAGAATAAATGATTATGGCAAGGCTGCAGGATATAAGGTTAATATACAAAAGTCATTTGCTTTCCTTTATGCCAGCAATGAACAAGAGGAATTTGAAATTAAAAGCAAAATACTATGACATTAACCCCCCAAAATTAAACCTTTTGGTATAAATCTAACAAGACATGTGCAAAGTTGATATGGGAAATACTACAAAACCCTGGTGAATCTAATGAAATAAAAACTAAACAGAAAGATAGTTCATATTTAAGATTAGAAAGACTCAATATTGTCCAGAGGTCAGTTCTTCCCAACTTAATCTACAGATTCAATTCAGTCCCAATCAAAATCCCAGAAACTCTGAACATTGTTAAACTGATTCTTAAATTTATATGGTGAAGCAAACAACTCAGAATAGCCAAGACAATACTGACGAAGAGCAAAACTGGAAGACGGACACTCTCTAACTTCAAGACTTACTATATAGCTAGAGTAATGAAGACAATGTGGTCTTAGTGAAAGACTAGACAAACAGATCAATGGGACAGAATAGACAGCCTAGAAATAAATCCACATAAACACAGTCAGCTGATCTCCGACAAAGTAGTAAAGACAATACAATGGAACAAGGATGGTCTCTTCAACAAATAGTACTGGAACTGGACATGCAAAAAAAATTCCTCTAGACACAGAGTACACCCTTCACAAACTCAATTAACTCAAAACGGATTACTTACCTATATGCAAAATGCAAACTTATAAAACTCCAAGAAGATAGCATAAGAGATTTAGATGACCTTGGGTACAGTGATACGTTTTTAGATACAATACGAAAGACATGATCCATAAAAGAAATAATAAGCTAGACTTTATTAAAATTTAAAACTTCTGTCCTACAAAAGACATTATTAGGAGAGTTATAGACTGGGAGAAAATATTTGCCAAAGACACTTTTGCTACAGGACTATCACCTAAAGTATACAAAGAACTCTTCAAACCTAATTGTAAGAAACGGACAACCTGATTTAAAAATTGGCCAAAGACCTTACGAGACAGCTCATAAATAAATAAATAAATAAATAAATAAATAAATAAATAAATGGCTAATAAGCATACAGAAAGATATTCCACATAGATCACTAGGGAAATGCAAATTAAGACAAGAGTGAGCTACCACTACATAGCTATTAGAATGGCCAAAATCTGGAACACTACTAACACCAAATGCTGGTGAGGATGTGGAACAAAAGAAATGCTTGTACACTGATGGTAAGAATGCAAAATGGTACAGCCACTTTGGAAGAGTTTGGTGATTTTTCTTACAACACTAAAGATACTCATAGCTTTGAACAAAACTAAAACATACTCTCATTCTACTATACAGCAATCACTCTCCTTAGTATTTATTCAAAGGAGTTGAAAACAGCTATTCACACAAAAACCTGTGCACAGATATTTATAGCTTTATTCATTATTGAACTTGGAAGCAACCAAGATGTCCTTCAGTAAGTGAAAGGATAAACTGTGGTATATCCAGACAATGGAACATTATTCATTGCCAAAAAGAAATGAGCTATTAAGCCATAAAAAGACATGGAGAAACCTTAAAGTCATATTAATAAGTGAAAGAAACCAATATGAAAAGGCTACATGTTGTATGATTCCAACTATAGGACATTCTGGAAAAGGCAAAACTATGGAGACAATAAAAAAAGGGGGGGATAGGGAGGGAGACTGGGCAAATCAGAGAATTTTTGGCAGTAAAAATACACTGTGTGGTATTATAATAATGGAGATATGTCATTATAAATTTGTTCGAACCCAAAGAATTATCACACCAAGAATGAACCCTAAAGCAAACTCTTTACTTTGAGTGATCACAATGCGTCAATGTACGTTCGGCCTTGATAAAAAACACACAATTCTCATGAGTCATGTTGGTAATGAGGGTAACTAAATATGTGAGGGGGCAAGGGTATCTGGAGAATCTCTGTACTTTCCTCTCTATTTTATTCTGAGCCCCAAATTGCTTTAAAAAATTAAGTCTTCTAAAGAAAATAAATAGTCCAATACCATTTGTATTTGCTCTTAGAAACACTAGAGGGCGTGTTCCTACATGAACTAGTTTACCTAAGGGGGGAGTGAGGAAAAAAATTAAGTCTTTTGTAACACTGAAAAAACGCCACTGTTTGTAAAACATTATTACTACTGCTCCCATTCTGACTTATAAAATTAAACACTGGAAAATAAATTAATTGACATTTTAACTGACTGGAAAGTTTGGCAGTAAAATTAGTAAGTCTTCAAATAGAGTTAGAATGAAAAAAATTAGGGTATATCAGAATCATCACTTGATAACCTCAACTCTGTTAGAAATTTTCAAATAGGACACAATAAACAGAATAAGAATGATAGGTCTTGATCCATTACCATGATACATGAAAATACAAAGCCATCTAAACAAAATGCTAAAACGAGACATCTTAGTAAGTGATTTTAACTTATGAAATGTCTGAATTAATGAAGGGAGGATTTTCGAGCAAGGCTTAGTTGGGAAATAGAATGGTCCTAGGGAAAAGAGGGAAGGGAGTGAAGGCTAAACCCAGAGGGGCATGGACATGACACACTCTGGCTGAAATCAGTAGATACTAAGTTGTAATATTATCAGGAAGAAAAAAAAAAAAACACCAAGCCTTTCTCAGAAACCTATTTTCATCCTGGCCTTCTGTATGACTTCAGATATTATACCACCACAACAGAATTTTTCACCTTGCAAATGAAAATAATGATATCCTTGAACTTTTTTTCAGAGTCATCAATTATCTATACACATAACTACTAAATGTGCAAAGGTGTCCCTTCTTCAAAGAAGAGAAGTCCTAATTGCTGACTACTCTAGAATAAAAAGAAAAACATACATTTACTTCTTTCCGATATTGGGCTGGAAAGAAGGGCAATAGGAAGCAACCAGAAGCCTAATCCCTGACATCAAGCAGCACTTTCGTGGGTGAAAGAAATGTACTTGCACACAGTGACTATTCATGTTGAAGCTCTAGACTGCACTACGTCCAACCCCAGGACCTATGCAAGCAACATAAGTCATAATGGAAGTGACTGATACAGCTGTTTCTAGTACAATGAAAAATTTACAGCAAGATTTGCATTTCTGGCCCTCGTTCTCTCTTCAAATTTGTGACTATGGTGAACATCACATAGAAAAGTTTCTGATGGGAAAATACTGTTTTCCAGAGCTGATACTAGCTTTTTTTATTATTATTATTGTTACTTAAATTTTTTTTCCAGTGTTCCAAGATTCATTCCCCATTCCCCACACCCAGTGCTCCACGCAATAGGTGCCCCCAGTACCCACCACCAGGCTCTCCCATCCCTCCACCCCCCTCCCTCCAAGTCCCTCAGTTTGTTTCTGTGTCCAAAGTCTCTGTTATTTCATTTCTCTCCCTGGATTACCCTACTTCCCATTTACTTTCCTTCTCCCACTGTCCTCCAGGTTACCCCTCATGCACCGCAAGTAAGTTGAAACCATGTGATACTTGACTTTCTCTTCTTGGCTTATTTAACTCAGCATAATCTCTTCCAGTCCAGTCCATGTTGCTACAAAAGTTGGATATTCATCCTTTCTGATGGAGGCATAGTATTCCATTGTATATATGTACCACATCTTCTTTTTTTTTTTTAAAGATTTTTTTATTTATTTGACAGAGAGAAACACAGCCAGAGAGGGAATACAAGCAGTGGGGGTGAGAGAGGGAGAAGCAGGCTTCCTGTCAAGCAGGGAGCCCGATGTGAGGCTCGATCCCGGGTCTCCGGGATCATGACCTAAGCCGAAGGCAGTCACTTAACCAACTGAGCCACCCAGGCGCCCCTGTACCACATCTTCTTTATCCATTCATCTGTTGATGGGCACCTTGGCACTTTCCACAGTTTGGCGACTGTGGCCACTACTGCGAAGAGAAATTGAGGTACATATGGCCCTTCTTTTCACTACATCTGTTCTTTGGGGTAAATGCCCAGTAGTGCAATTGCAGGGTCATAGGGTAGCTCTATTTTTAATTTTTTAAGGAATCTCCACACTGTTTTCCAAAGTGGCTGCACCAGTTTACATTCCCACCAACAGTGTAAGAGGGTTCCCCTTTCTCCGCAGCCTCTCCAACACTTGTTGTTTCCTGACTTGTCAATTTTGGCCATTCTGACTGGTGTAAGGTGGTATCTCAGTGTGGTTTTGATTTGGATTTCCCTGATAGCTAGTGACGCTAACATTTTTTCATGTGTCTGTTAGCCGTTTGTATATCTTCTATGGAGAAGTGCCTCTTCATGTCTCTTGTCCATTTTTTGATGTGTTCATATTCTTTTTGGGTGTTGAGTTTGAGTAGTTCTTTATAGATCTTGGATACCAGCCCTTTGTCTGTAGTGTCATTTGCAAATATCTTCTCCCATTCTGTGGGTTGCCTCTTTGTTTTGTTGACTATTTCCTTTGCTGTACAGAAGCTTTTATTTTGATGAAGTCCCAGAAGTTCATTTTCGCTTTTGTCTCCTTTGCCTTTGGAGACGTGTCTTGAAAGAAGTTGCTGTGGCCGATGTCAAAGAGGTTGCTGCCTATGTTCTCTTCCAGGATTTTGATGGATTCCTGCCTCACATTGAGGTCTTTCATCCATTTCAAGTTTGCCTTTGTGTGTGGTGTAAGAGAATGGTCTAGTTTCATTCTTCTATACGTAACTGTCCAATTTTCCCAGCACCATTTATTGAAGAGACTGTCTTTTTTCCACTGGATATTTTTTCCTGCTTTGTCAAAGATGATTTGCCCATAGATTTGTGGGTCCATATGTGGACTCTCCACCCTGTTCCATTGGTCTATTTCTCTGTTTTTGTACCAGAATACAACATCCATTCCTGATCAAAACTCTTCAAAGTATAGGGATAGAGGGAACATTTCTCAACCTCATAAAATCTATCACAGCGAATATCATCCTCAACGGGGAAAAACTGACAGCCTTTCCTCTGAGATCAGGAACAAGGCAAGGATGCCCACTCTCACCACTACTGTTCAACATAGTGTTAGAAGTCCTAGCAACAGCAATCAGGCAACAGAAAGAAATAAAAGGTATCCAGTTTGGCAAAGAGGAAGTCAAACTCTCTCTCTTTGCAGATGAC
>PITA01010642.1:0-70689 GCA_004023965.1 Spilogale gracilis
AGATTTTATTTATTTATTTGACAGAGAGAAACACAGCGAGAGAGGGAAAACAAGCAGGGGGAGTGAGAGAGAGAGAAGCAGGCTTCCCGCTGAGCAGGAAGCCAGATGCGGGGCTTGATCCTGAGTCTCTGGGATCATGACCTGAGCCGAAGGCAGTCGCTTAACCAACTGAGCCACCCAGGCGCCCCTATTTTAGCCATTCTGATGAGTATTTTTTATAACTTTAGGTGTGAAGAGACTACCATATAATCCCAGGAACCACATCCTTTATGCTTAGTTCCTAGATGAAATAAGGTAAAACTTTTGATAAAAAATTAAAATAATATGTTTTAAAAAAGGGTTTAATGTGCAGATAAAAATGAATAGAATCAGAGGCACCTGACTGGTTTAGTCAGTTGCGCGTCTAGGTCTTTGTTTCAGCTCAGGTCATGATCTCATGGGTTGTGGGACAAAGCCCTGTGTTGGGGTCCACACTCAGTGGGAGTCACCTTGAAGATTCTCTTCCTCTGCCCCTACCCTCCACTCTCTCTCTCTAAGATGAGTAAGTAAATCTTTTAAAAATGATTAAAATCATGAATTGTTCCTAAATAATTGAACCTGCAAGGGAGAAACAGGATGCAGTATTTGGATAGAAATGTGGTCAAATTCTAAACATAAAGTTTTTTAATACAATACCCAATTCAGTCACCCTTTTGCGTGCAAATAACAAAGAGCTCCTGAAATTATTTGCTATGTGAGATTACCTGAATTGTCAATAAATACCTGTATGGGTTCTACTTTACCTTCAAGCCAGATAATTTAATACAAAGATAAACTAAGCAAAGGTTTATAGGTGAGTTATGAAGAAATATACATGGCTCTGTCATGTCAGCTGCTTTTTTGTTCAGCCATTCAACATTTACCTAATGCCTTCCGTTATTTTATTTTATTTTTATTTTTTAATTTTTTAAAAGACTTTATATATTTATTTGAGAGAGAGAGAACATGAGTGAGGTGGAGGGGCAGAGGGAGAGGGAGAAGCAGACTCACTTATGAGTAGGGAGCCCCATGTGTGGCTGAATCCCAGGACTCTGGGATCATGACCTGAGCTGAAGGCAGACACTTAAGTGACTGAGCCACCCAGGTGTGCTGCCTTCAGAATTTTATTTTATTTATTTATTTAATTTTTTAAAAAAGATTTTATTTATTTATTTGACAGAGAGAAACACAGTGAGAGAGAGAACACAAGCAGGGGGAGTGAGAGAGGGAGAAGCAGGCTTCCCGCGGAGCAGGGAGCCCGATGTGGGGCTCGATCCAGGGTCTCCGGGATCATGACCTGAGCCAAAGGCAGTCGCCCAACCAACTGAGCCACCCAGGCGCCCCAGCCTTCCGTATTTTAGACACTATAGTAAGTATTAGAAATATAATAATGAACAAAAACTTAGTACTTCATGTCAACAAGCTTTCAGCCTCTAGAGGAGCAAGCAAACCGACAACCTCAATTTTATGGAAGTATTGTATGTGAGCTCAGACAGAAGAGTGAGTCAGAGGGATTCAAAGAAGGGAAGAAGGGGCTGGGGAGTTGGAAAGTTTCTGGGTGGGTTAACAGTTTCTTCCAAGGTGTGAAGACGAAGTGTGACACATTCTGGGAAGTGTAAGTAGTTGACAGCGACTGAGGGAGCTGAGGAGTTTGTGAAAGAATCGTGCCCTTGTTGATACCACATGCCCCTACAATGGGGAAGACTTCTCTATCAGACACTGGGAGGCTTCCAGCCTCTGTTCTTCCCTAGCAGTATACTCTGTTCAGCATATCCTTACAAGCATGACATTTTAAATGATTAAACAAACTTACTAATGTTGCAATGTTTGTATGGAAGCTAAGAGAATAGAGGCTAATTACAGGCACAGCTTTTGTGACTTGCTCCAGACACCGTTAGGCCAGGAGGCATCACTTCCAATCATCTCTCATCTCTGCCATTTAATCTAGAAGGTCTGTTATGTTCTGAAGTCTGCAGTTAGGGTCTTTCCAGAATTTTTGCAAGTATGAACTAGCTTAGAACAATTATTTTTAAAAGAATAATAAGGATATACCACACTCGTGGTAAATTAAAACATTACCAACAAGTATAAAGTGACAAGTACAAGACACCTCAATTGCAAACTTTTGACCTTCATTCACTAAAGGTTTTCACTCTTGAGAGTTTCTATACCGATTTAAGCATGCTTCTGTATGTATGTGTGTGCCTCATTTTTTAATAGTTGCAATAGTGTCAAGGTGCCTGGGTGGCTCAGTTGGTGACTATCTGAATCTTGGTTTTGGTTCAGGGTGTGAACTCCGGGCGGTGGAATCGTGTCCTGCACCAGGCTCCATGCTCAGCAGGGAGTATGCTTGAGATTCTCTCCCTCTCCCTATGCAACCCCCACAAATAAATAAACAAGTCTTAAAAAAAATAGTTGCAATAGTATCTCATGTTTGGAAGTACCATAATTTGTGGATCGATTAATAGACTTTAAGGAACTTTTCAGATTTTTCATTACAAATAGTGCTGAAATGAGAAGAGTTCAAAAGAAATAATAATCTAAGAAGAACTCAAAACTATGTTAAGAATTACTTTTGAAGTTTTGTTGGGAGGGCATGAGGAAGCATTTTTTATTCTCCAAATGAATGTGAAAAAAACTTCCCTGTGACACTCTTTCCTTTGCTGATGGTCTGGATTGACATGGCAACCTGATACTGATTTGGCAAATGACCCCCTCACTCCTTTGTCAATGATATGAGTGACTTACAATATATTGAGCCCTGTTTTGTAGCATTTGCTGATTTCTATCTGATAGATACTTCCACCATGATGTTAAGCTACCAATGTGATGTCAACGAACATGCAATTGGGAAGAGCTAGCCAGTGGAACACCATTATAAATTAATTCTATAATTTCAAGAGCATAGATAAGGGGAAAAATGCAGTAAAATAATTAGGAAGTGATCAATTCTGAGTAGCTATTGGTCTTGTTTTTTTTTTTTTTAAGATTTTATTTATTTATTTGACAGAGAGAAACACAGCCAGAGAGGAACATAAGCAGGGGGAGTGAGAGAGGGAGAAGCAGGCTTCCCCACAGAGCAGGGAGCCTGATGCAAGGCTCGATCCCAGGACTCTGGGATCATGACCTGAGCCGAAGGCAGTTGCTTAACCAACTGAGCCACCCAGGTGCCCCCTATTGGTCTTGTTTTTAATGCAAATTATTTAATTGTAAGTTAAAATTAATATTGTAAATTTAATTTAAATTTTAAAAATTGCTGTGTTTAACTCAAAATTTAACCATTGGCTTTTGGCACCAGCACAGCAAATACAGAAATATTTTATATATATTTCCAAAAGCTTTCCAAACTACAATTTTTTTAAAAGACTTTATTCATTTATTTGACAGAGAAAAACACAGCTAGAGAGGAAACACAAGCAGGGGAAGTGAGAGAGGGAGAATCAGGCTTCCTGTCAAGCAGGGAACCCAATGTGGGGCTCGATCCCAGGACTCAGGGATCATGACCTAAGCCGAAGGCAGACGCTGAATGACTGAGCCACCCAGGCACACCCAAAACTAAAAATTTTAAAATATGATTTACTCTTGAAGAAAAAAGAAAGTGTTTAGCACTTACCTAGAAGACGAGGCAGTGGAGGCAATGTAGGTAACTTAATGAGTCCCAAAAGTTTAGCTCCAATTATGGCACAATAGAATAGGATTATAATTCCAAATAAGTTTCCTCCAGGAAGACATTCACTGCCAGTAATTGACCAAACTACAGCCCAGAGAAGAACAACCATGGTAACTGAAATAAACCAGGAAAACTAGTTTCTACCAGTAACTTGTCATATGCAGGTTTTAGTATAATGTAAAAATTTAAAAAATGTGGAATATACATACAAAAAGTTATACACGTGTAATTTTAAAGAACATCAATAATATAAACTGAGTAATTCCCAAGCATTTTAAAAAATAGACAGTGACCAGTGCTGTGGCCCTTCCTAATCCCATCCCCAGTCTCCTTTCACACTGCCAGAAGAAACTACTATCTTAATTTTTTTTTTTACCATTCCTTTACTTTTCTTTATAATTTTACCATAAATATTCACTAATTAATTAAAAAGAGTAACACTGACTACTCTCTTTACAGGAACAGGTGAATGCTTAAAAAATCACATTCCAGTATTTTTAGTTCTGTCTTGAATTAAACACTACTATTGTTTCTTTTCTGTAGTCAGTGTTTGCTTAGAATTTCCACATACTCATCCGTTTTCTATTTTGATCATTATACGTTATGGCAACTCAGCCCTTTTATCTGGGGCAATTATTTTGTTGCCTGAAGAATTCCCTTTAATAGAGGCATTTCTATTAGAATGTGAAATATGTTTCCTTGTTTGAAAAGCTTGTGTTGTACTAAACTATATGCTGAAAATATGAAGACTTCTGAGAAAACAGTTGGACAGCACACTCAAAACTCAGAATTTGTGACCAAAGTACTGACAAAAACTCTAAGAATCCTAATAAAAGTACCAGTGCAGTTAAATCTCCACTGATGTTTATATCTCACAGTTTCTTTTCTGTGGACTTAATCCCTGGAACCACACTTACTACTCAGTTCCATTTAAATCTGATCCAGATTATACTTTTCTCCATTAATTAAATACTTGTTGTTTTAAGTGAGGGAAAAGTGTTGGCAGCTACTTTAACTGTACAGCTGGCTTCTACAACTACATGTGGTTTCATTAGATAGTTTAATGCTGTGGAAAGTTAAAAAGTCTTTGAAGCCCCTAAGTCAGCAACTAACTGGCTGAATGAGTTCCACTTTTTTTTTTTTTAAGATTTTTTATTTATTTGACAGAGAGAAACACAGCCAGAGAGGGAACACAAGCAGGGGGAGTAAGAGAGGGAGAAGCAAGCTTCCCGCTGAGCAGGGAGCCCGATACGGGACTAGATCCCCAGTCTCCGGATCATGACCTGAGCCGAAGGCAGTCGCTTAACCAACTGAGCCACCCAGGAGCCTATTTTTTTAAATTAATTTTTATTTTTTCCATAATGCAGCCACCCTATCCCTCCCCCCTGCCAGCCCCAGAAACCCTCAGTTTGTTTCCTGAGATTAAGAGTCTCTTATGGTTTGTCTCCCTTCCCAGTCCCATCTCGTTTCATTTTTTCCCTCCCTACCCCCCACAACCCCCACCCTGCCTCTCAAATTCCTCATATCAGAGAGATCATATGATAATTGTCTTTCTCTGATTGTCTTATTTCGCTCAGCATAATACCCTCCAGTTCCATCCACGTTGTTACAAATGGCAGAATTTCATTCTTTTGATGGCTGCATAGTATTCCTGTGTGTGTGTGTGTGTGTGTGAGTGTGTGTGTGTGTGTGTACACCATGTCTTCTTTATCCATTCATCTGTTGATGGACATCTAGGTTCTTTCCATAGTTTGGCTATTGTGGACATTGCTGCTATAAACATTGGGGTACACATGCCCCTTTGAATCACTACATTTATATTTTTAGGGTAAATACCCAGTAGTGTGATTGCTGGGTCGTAGGGTAGCTCTATTTTCAACTTTTTGAGGAATCAAGGAGTTCAACTTTTTAAAAAGCCCTCATTTTAGGGAAGCTTGGGTGGTTTAGTTGGTTAAGTGGCTGCCTTTGGCTCAGGTCATGATTCTAGGGTATTGGGATCGAGTCCCATATTGGGCTCGAGTCCCATATTGGGCTCCTTGCTCAGTGGGCAACCTGCTTCTCTCTCTGCCTGCAGTTCCCCTCCAATTGTGCACACACACATACACACACTCTCTCTTTTTCTCTGACAAATAAATAAATAAAATTATTAAAATGAAAAGTTCTCATTTTAGTAAGGCTTTAACTTTAATTTTAAGAAAGCATATACCTGGTCTTTTTTTGTCTGTTTCTGTTTTTCAGTGCATTTTGCATTCATGTGCTATTGCTTGATGATGCAAATAAACATGGCAGGAAAAATTATGTACAAAAGCAAATTTTCATATTATACTGACATAATTCCTTATTTACTATCATATATGAATTAATTCATGGTACAGAAATACTGTAGCAGAGCACACTATGTTTCTCATGAAGATCTGTTGATAGTAAAGTCTTGGTTTTATTTTCCTGGAATTACCTTTATTCTCATTGTTAAAAGATAGGTCTCCAGGGTATACAATTCTAGGCTGAGAGTTACTTTCTCCCACTTTCTTGAAAATACTATTCCTTGGTTTTCTGGCTTTCATAATTGTTTTTAAGTCTCTTGGGAAATCTTTTTCTTTGGCTGTTTTTAAGATCTTTACTTTCTCTTTGGTTTTCTGCAATTTCAGTGTGATATGTTCAGTACTTATGTTTAATTTCAGTATGGCTTCCTTTTAGTTTGCTTCAAATTTATGTTTTCCATCAATTCTAGAAGACGCTGTCTTTATTTCTTCAAATATTTCCTCTTTGCCATTCTTCCTATTCTCTTTTGCTGGAACAATGATTAAATAATTAATGGGAACTCATTTCTCAGGCAGCTTTATGGAAAATGATCATAGAATTTAAAAAAACGAGTCTCGGGGCACCTGGGTGGCTCATTTGGTTAAGCGACTGCCTTCAGCTCAGGTCATGATCCCGGAGACCAAGGATCGAGTCCCACATCAGGCTCCTGCTTCTCCCTCTCTTAGTCCCTCTGCTTGTGTTCCCTCTCTGGCTGTGTTTCTCTCTGTCAAATAAATAAATAAAATCTTAAAAAAAAAAAAGTGGCACTCATTCAGCCAGTTAGTTGCTGACTTAGGGGCTTCAAAGACTTTTTAACTTTCTAGCTTTGTTTTTGTTTTAGGTGTTGAATGAGACTACAACTCTTTTTTTTTTTTTAATTTTATTTATTTGACAGAGAGAAACACAGTGAGAGAGGGAACACAAGCAAGGGGAGTGAGAGAGGGAGAAGCAGGCTTCCCACCGAGCAGGGAGCCCGATGTGGGACTCGATCCCAGGTCTCCGGGATCATGACCTGAGCTGAAGGCAGTCGCTTAACCAACTGAGCCACCCAGGCGCCCCTAAAAAAATTTTTTTAAAAATGAGTCTCCAAATCACATCATTCATTTATACCCTTTCCTTAATGCAATCCCTATCTGTTTTTATTATAAATATTTTAACTAGAAATGTGCCATGATTTAAATAGTGAAAGTTTAAAATTGTATAAAGTTTAAAAACCAGTTAAAATTGTTTTAACTTTAAAAACCAGTTGAGAATGGTAAAAATGTCTTTCAGAGCTCACAAATGAAGTATAATGATAAAGAAATGAGTCTGATTTTTTAGTAAACACAACTTTTAGGTCAAATATGTTATATTCTTCAACATAATTATTTGTGAAGCCACATATATGCTTCAGTGGTGCTATCATTCCTCAACATTTTTGAAATTGTCTTTAAATTTGTCTTTATAGATAATTTTCAAACTTCTTTTCCTTTTTCCTGCTATATTACAAATCTTCCAATGTACAAAATTAGTAACTAACACACACACTTTTCTTTTTTGAACAAAAAAACCCCCACAGCATTACTGAAACATCCATCTATTCATCAAATTGCTATCATAATAATGTTTGGCTGCCTCCAAAAACCAAATGTATTCCTCAAAGACAGTATTTGAAATCATGCTGAGATAAACTCCCAAGGTATAAATTGAGCTGTGTTTGTTCAAACACTACTTGCATTATTTAGTAATAATTAAAACCAATACTTATGTAGTGCTTTTCTGTTTACAAGTGATTTCTCAATCATTTTCCTCATTGGAATCCTAATGTAATCCTGTGAAATTAATCAGATACAAAAAGGAAAATGGGGGCACTGGGTGGCTCAGTCGTTAAGTGTCTGCCTTCGGCTCAGGTCATGGTCCCAGAGACCTGGGATCGAGCCCTGCATCAGGCTCCCTGCTCAGTGGGAAGCCTGTTTCTCCCTCTCTCACTCCCCCTGCTTGTGTTCCCTCTCTAGCTGTGTTTCTTTCTGTCAAATAAGTAAATAAAATCTTTAAAAAAAAGAAAGGAAAATGTCCTTGATCTCTGCTTTTTTCCTCTCCATGCTGAAATGGTAGTGGCAACAACACTGTGAGAAGCCTCCAGTTGTAGATGGTGGAATCTGTCAGCATGGGCCCCTCAATGACTTGTGGAGCTGAGTCATCTACCAAGTAAATTGTTCACCCAGTAGTTTTTATGTGTGAGAGAAAGAAACGTCTTTCTGTCCTTTAAACCATATTATTTTGGAATCTCTCATTATAACAATTTTATCTTTTAACCACTCTTTCTGAATTAATTTTTACCATTTACATACCATTTGTTATTCCTCTATCCAGTAAACCATGTGGAGGACAAGAAAATGTTTGTCTTAGTCTTTGCAAATTATTTGATTCAGTCGGTATTTTTTGTAGTTTTTTTTCACTGCTATCCAGGAGGTTACTTCCTTCTGTTGGTTCTTTGGCATCTGTTGCTTTGGAGTTCATAACTGTTTCCTCCTGTGTTTAAGCAATTTAAGAATCCTTAAAACTGTATATTTGCTGTACATTTTTATAGTTACTAAGCCATCGCATCACACATCAAATTTCCATTGCTAGAATCAAGGCTAACACTTTATAGTGGAAATGCACAACTATATTAATAGCTAATGACTAAATGTTTGGAACAAGAACCACCTTAGGAGGATTTACCATTAAGTCCCTATTAGTAACATTATGAATGCTTGAGTCATGTAGTATTCCATTTTGTTTTATAGTACTGGGTTTAAAATTAGCCTATTTAAGATACTATTCATGGCAAAAGTTGATAAATATATCAAGTGGTCCAGAAAAAGAGAATCATTTGTGGTAAAAACAAATTCAAATTCATTCATCTACTTGAATTTAAGCAATAAAAAGAGAAAGAGAGAAACCAGAACTATTCCAAGGGTTAAGTTGGGAATACAAAGCATTTCATAGGCTCTTTATTTTTCCATCCTCATGTGGGTCTAACTGCTAATGACTACTAGGAAAACTGGTAGTCATACCTACTGCATGAGTTTTGGGATTAAGAACGTGGAGAATTGTTAACTGAGTAATGGAGAATGAAGGGAACACAGTTATATTATAGATCTGGAAATATATAGTCCTTTCCTTAAGGAAATGGTTGGAATGCTCTACATTTGATCATAGGTTTACCTGTGTTTCTTGATATGTAGAAGCTGCGTGATCCATTCTTGTGGATGGTTCCAAATCTTCATGTTCAATTACTTTATCTTCATCTTCCATGATTTATAATTAGAAAAAAAAATGACACAGGAAAGAGGAATGGGATCTGTTTTGAAGGATAAATAGTATGAATATAGAACAAGTTAGAGATTTACATGTATGACTATAGCAGCATTTTGAGCAATTTAAATGAATGAATTGCACTAATTTTTTCCCTTAGAACTCTGAATGTCTAAAATACTTTAAATTGGACTATTCTTACCTTTCTTTTTAAAATTTTCTTTTTAAAAAATTTTAATTTATTTATTTGTCAGAGAGAGAGAGAGAGCAAGTGAGCCCACAAGCAGGGGGGCAGCAGGCAGAGGGAGAAGCAGGCTGCCTTCTGGATGGGGGACTCTCCCAGGACCCAGGATCATGACCTGACCTGAAGGCAGATGTTCAACTGACTGAGCCACCCAGGGATCCTTATTCTTAACTTTCAAATGCTAATCTTTCCTTTATTGCAATATATTATACTAATTCTTCTTTACCTTTACCTCTCTTGAAAAAGGCCTCGTTAATATTTTTACATGATTTCTTTCCCACCCTGTTTTTTGAGTTATTCTTCCAATATTCCAAGTGATATTACTGTTAAATTGTTCTCTCTAATGGGCCAACTTGATGAAACAGGAAAGCTCCAGGCAATTTTTCAATGTTGAAATGAGTCACTGAAGAGAAATCTATGGATTCTATCATTTTCAGAGAACCTAGAATCATTAATTTCTACCTGTTCATATTTCTAAATAAAGTGAAAATAATGCAACATTGATTGAATGGCCACAATGTCTTAGATACCTCATCTCTTGATAGTCATGTGGGTAATTCCAACATTACCAAAACATATTTTTTGTTCTCTGTAGGCTGACTAGGGAAAACAAACGTATGTGAAGTAACAAAAAAACCTGTAGGACAAAACTATAGTTGACTCCATGAACAACTACTTCAATCCATTTGCCCCTGGCTTCCTATTCTATAGGTTGAAAAGTCAAGAACTCCAATTCCTAATCATTTTGGCAGCTGCAGGTGGTCATGTGTCACAGTTCTGTGTAATCAGATATAATTGAGAATCCCTGGGTAGGGTTTTCATTCCCAGACAATAAGGCAAGGCTTTTTGAGGATCATACTGTTTACTCTTTGTCCTTTAACATTTCTCTTTCTCTTCCCTAGAATGTAGATATACCATCTGGAAGGCCAGTGGTCATCTCTCAACCATAGGAATAAAAAGCCCTATACTAAGGGGGATAATTAAGATAGGAGGAGCTCGTTCCCTGACGATATCCTTGAATTGCTCCATCAATCTTGGATGCCAAGCTTTGAAGCAATTGTTGAAACCACTGTTAGTCAAGTGTTCTTTTTACTAGTAATCAGACTTACTCCTAATGCAACAAGTATGATGATATTTTAATGGAGGTATGAAATATAAACCCTGGTAGAAGCAAAGAGAAAATTATGTGGAGAAGGGATGATCTAATTCAACACATCTGCATATCTAATATGTGCCACACACTATACTAGGCCTATAAAGACAAGGATAAATTAGACAGGACCCCTGCCTCAACGAATGATTTTCTGTTTAACAAAGTGCCAAGATGTTCACTTTTAATATTCCAAAGAAAATTATATCCTTTCCTTCACTACCACCATCTTTATCACCACCACCACTATTTTCTTCCTTATAAAATACAATGTTGGCCAGAGTGGCATCTCAAAAAACCTTCAGTTTGATTTTTATTATATATTATATATAACAAATTAATGTACATATAATGACATATATGTACATATATGCAGACATGATTTTTAAAATTTATAAACTCATTCCAAAATGTAGGCTCACGATGAGAAAGAATGGCATTTTGATAGGAAAAATGTTGGGTCTAGAGTACCCTTGTATTAAAGATACGGAGATATGAAGCCAGTGGGATGTAAGGAGAAACTACATTGGAGCATGTGGTGGGAGGGTGAGAGCAATGGGAAATGAGGCTAGAGAGTTAGGATATCATATCCCAAACCATGGCACTTGGCCTTCAGCCTGTGTAGAGAATGACCCCCTCATATAGTAAGTGATGATGTCTGCTGGGTCTGGATTTGAACAAAACTGGGTCTGTAGGGTAGTTCCATAATATACCAAAGCTCTTAGCCTTGTTGTAACTAATTCCTAATCTATAAAATGGAGATAAGAGTGGTTCCAACCATGCACATCATAAACATTCAATAGTGTTGGTTATGAGCCACTCAAATCCTTCACCCTAATTAATATAAATCTCTAAAATTCTTTTTGCTTTCCTTATTAAACAGGACAAGACTGAAGAATTTATTACTTAATCCCATTGATTTTCTTTGATGATGCCTTTTACCTCTTTCTTCCAATGTCAACTTCTTGATAAGGTGGATGTAACACTCATCATTGTCATTTCTTCATCTGTCTCATTAGTAGAATTATGTAAGAACTCTGGGGCAACATCACTAGAATCATTTCCTTTATCAAATTTCCAAAATCAGACATTTATGCTATTTATGAAGAATATTTTTAAATAGCTAACAAGTATAAATGATTATTTCTAATAGACATAAACTATTGGCTAAAATGAAGCCTTGAGAATTTATTTTACTAGTTATTCTAGTCTCTTTTAATGTAAACAACCAAAACTCGGCATGTTGCACAGTATATGCTATTTGTGGGAATTTATATAATAGATTTTTGCATTTAAAAAAAATTTCCTATTCTGCTAAAATCCATGGGCTTCAAAGCCCTTATTTGAGATCAGAGTTACTGCAGAGAGAAAAGGTAAAATAAAATACATGTCTTTTACTAAACCCAGAAAAACAATTTACAACTGGCCAGTTTTGGTTCTTTATTCTCTGCTATGTTTCCATTTCTAAAAGAATACTTATATCACCTGTCTCACTTTAGAAACCCACTAAAATTTAGGAAAATGACAAAATTGTAACCTTTATTTTAAAGCAGCCATTTTCATGGCACTTATTGTTCATAGACATTGAGTCTTGAAATTATAATAGTGTATCCCCTACGAAGAAGACAGTTTTGGCAAAGAAAGCAGAAGATATCCATAATGATCTTTTAAGGAGTCTAAAATACGTCATGAAATCTGTTAAAAAGTAGAAAGTTTATATTCCTAACTTACAGAGAAGCTCTCAAGTACTCACTCAGAGTCCACTAACTTTTACTTTGAAAACAATTCAAATGACTTTGCTCATCTGGTTTCCAAACCCTCAGAAGATAAGGTGTTGTAAGTTAAAATGTAGGAAGAGATTGTGATAGAGGCAAACTGAGAGCAGCATGAGTGAAAGCTGACAGGAAGGAGATGGGAAGATATAAACTTAAGGCTATAAAATGTTCGAATAAATATCTTCCATTTTTGCAGTTTTGGCCTGCCAAGCATCTTTCTCCCTGGTGTTTTGGTACCAGCATACTAATTCTCTTTTGTATAATCCCTATCTCTTCTATTCTCTACCCATGTGGTTCATGTGAGACTCATGTCCACCTCACCTTCCTATCCCTATGTTCTACCAATGCTCTGGAGATGAGAACAGGCCTGGCCAGTGAGGGAACTTCTTTCCCAGTCACATGATTGTTTCAGGCATGAGCATGTGATCCATACCTGGCCAATGAGAGTCATCTTTAAGGTGTTCCCTGGAACCACTGAGAAAGAGTTTTCTTTCTGTTGGGTTTGTTAAGCCCAGACTCACTATTGACAATCCTTGTGACATACAAAAAAGCCTTCCAAGGAATGAAGTGACCACAGAGCAAAGCAGATCCTTAATATGGAAGGAGAGAAAGGGAAAGCCTCAAATTAAAAACCCCTTTGTTCATATACCTAGAAGCAGCTCCTTTTCAGTTATAGGTAAGCCAATGAATTCTGTGCAGTTTGAGTTGGATTTCTATCACTTGCCACCAAATGAATTCTCAGTAAAAACCGTGATAACTGAATTGCCCTGAAAGATCTTCTGTATAATAACAGATGTTTAGGAAGGTGATTTTACATCTTCAAGAAAATGAAAAGAAAAAAATTATGTGCTAATATTTTCTGTTTTAAGAGTCATTAAAGTATATAGTATGGCTTAGAAATGTAAAGAGAATGTTTAAAAAAATGTGGTATTCAATAAAATAGGTGTTAGTTATCCAGAAAGTTAATTTAAATGAAATTCTTCATTTTCAACAATGCTATTTAAATGAAATAATTGTTTTTTCATTGTGTTCATGAAAGTTTTTTTCAAATCTTTCATTCCAGTGAAGCTTCAAGAAAGCTGTTAAACTGAGATGTTTGTGAGTCTTGAATGCAAAAATAAAAAGTGGGGAATATGGAGAAACTAAATGGTTCCTTAGTAATTAAGAATCACAATTTCATGGAATAATAAAAGTTGGAAAGGCATTAAGAAATTATCTAGTACAATCTCTTTAATATTCGCATGAGAAAACTAAACCCTAGTTTTAGAAAACTAAAGCCAAATAACTAATTTCAATTAACACGGCCAGTATCAGTCAAGTCTCATAGTAAAACTGTAAGAATTTGTGAAATGAGAGAATTCTTTCATCTCTATCTTTTAAAAAAAATCGTATTTATTAATTTGACAGAGGGAGACACAGCTAGAGAGGGAACACAAGCAAGGGGAGTAAGAGAAGGAGAAGCAGACTTCCCACTGAGCAGGGAGCCCAATATGGGGCTTGATCCCGGGCCTCGGGGATCATGATCTAAGCCGAAGGCAGATGCTTAATGACTGAACCACTTTAATCTATATTTTTGATTTCATGTCATTTCTACCAAATCACTACATTACATTTTTATATTTTTGCTGTAATATTTTGTTTAAAATTCCATTCACATATAGCCATAATTAATTGTAAGTTTGAAAACATATTCCATAAGAAGTTTGGAAACAGATCCTATAAAAATATTTTTATTTTCTATCGTGTATTATCTTCAGCTTTACTCTTTCCCATTATTATGACTGTTACACTGTTTATTATAAACAAAAAAAATTACTAACCCATTTAGGTCTTACAACATTGGTGACAAATTAAATGAAACAAGAACTTTTAGTCTGTTCTCATGATATTTAGTCTGTTCTCATAAATATTACTTACATATTTTGAATTATTAATTAATTGGCTAAGTGACAATTTGCCATTTTAATATACCTTAAGATTCTAAGGATTAAGGAGCTCTCTTTTTAAAAAAATTCAGTTAAACTAATATGCTTTGAGAAAATTTTTTTTTTAAAGTTTTTATTTATTTGACAGCGAGAAACACAGTGAGAGAGGGAACACAAGCAGGGGGAGTGAGAGAGGGAGAAGCAGGCTTTCCCCCGAGCAGCCCGATGTGGGACTTGATCCCGGGTCTCCGGGATCATGACCTGAGCCGAAGGCAGTCGCTTAACCAACTGAGCCACTCAGGCGTCCCTGAGAGATTTTTATATATAAAAAATGATACTGATAAGTAGGAAGGCAAAGCACATTTTAGATAAATACTAAAAGTGCCTATAAGTTTTCTTTTCTGCCTCTCAATTAAGATATTGCATTATTTAGACCAATACACAACAGTAAACCTTATTAGAAAAAAAAATTATCTCATGTCAAATGGTGGAACTTTATAGATTTTATATTTCAGTAAATCACTTAATTTAATTAAATTACTGTGACTCAAATATAGATTTCAACAGAAGAATGTGGTTTGACCTAATCCAAAGGATGTGGCTGTTATGACTGTTGTGATTGCCCACTTACTGGAAGGTTAACAGTTCAAGGGTTTTCTAAAAACATGCAAAGGCTGTTGGCCATTCACACCTCCCCTTAACATTCCCAGTATACCGAAATCCCTATAGAACTTTTCTACATGCTTAGAAACCATATTGGCTTAATTCAAGCTTCATGTTGCAATACTAGGCACATGTGCATAAATCCCTATAGAACTGATCTACATGCTTAGAAACCATATTGGCTTAATTCAAGCTTCATGTTGCAATACTAGGGACATATGCCACGAAAATCATAGAGCCTTGGACTTGAAAAGAACAGTCTTTTAAATCCTTCCTGTAAACTTGAGAGAAAATTGTAGATCAACAATAACAGACCAAGAACATGAACGATTATGTATATGCATGTGTCTGTAAATAAATAGAAAAAGTCTGTTAATAGTAGTTGTTTTTGTGGAAGGAAATAGAATAAGGGGGGCTGGAATTTCATTTTTATTCTCTATATTTTTGTATTGTTAGGATTTTTACAATAAGATTTTCTTATGCAATTCCAAATACATTTTTAAAAAGTTATATAATTCTTAAAGCTTTAGAGAAAAGAAAATGATACAGCTTTCCTCAGTAATAGTATTTTCAGAGATAAAATCTGATAATTTCATTTTAGATAACTTAATCCCACTGCTACAATTCTAGGTATTTTTCTTTTGTTTTGTTTTTTGTTTTTGTGTTTTTCAGAGAAGATGGGGAAGTGGCTATTATCTTCTACAGCAGTTTTCAAATATTTTTTAAGCCAAAGAAATCTTTCACCAAATAAAACCTATCCTGAAATCCAACACATGGGACCAGTAAAGATGGAGCTGTAGAAGCCTTGTCCACTGACCCCCTATTCCTCCTGGCAAATGAAGTACATTTTGAAAACCACTTCTGTAAATATGCTTTCATATACAGAAAGATGTCTGTTAAATCAGCCTTCTCCTTTTCAGATTATTTTATTACTCTAAATGTTTAAAAGTGCTTTCTGTAATATTCCAGAGGAAATAAAAGAACTCTCAGTTTTTGAATGCTCATAATCTCTTGGTCAAGTAATATATGCTTACTGCCAACAGCTAAATTACTGTTAAAGGATCATTACACAGATAAAGGCTGGTAATTCTTGTTATTTTCTGTCTGAGCTGGGGACTGACCAACATGGTGTAACCTTAATGAGAATTTATATACATACCTGGAGTACTGTATGTGCTATATTGATACACTTGAAAGAATATCTCCACAACTGTTTATTAAGTACTCTGTAATGTTGACAGCAAAAACTACCTTTGATATTTATCCACCTGTGTTGGAAGTGGAGGTTCTTAGTCTGATATAGTTATTCTATGTAGAACACACAGAAACCTTCCATTTTCTGAATTCTGCTAATCAACTCTGATCTCATGTTCATTCCCCAAAAGGATACCTGCCCAGCAGTGAGAAATTCAGGTCAAGTGAAGGGTGGGACTTAAAATTTCCTTGTATTAATTACTAAAATGACTAAGAATGTTTCCCTGAACAAAATGACCTTATCTAAAAGTGTTAGGTGTGCGGACCACACAAGACCAAGTAATCAAAGGAAAACAACTGCTCTTCTATTTGGTTAACTGATACAGTGATTTGGATGAATCATTGTGAAGTGAAACACTATGTAATGAGATATGAATACACGGAAATTACTCCTAGGTAAGAAGGGACCAAATACTTGCTTCTCTTCTCTCTAATTCCCTACCAAGGACAAATGCATTTAATTAAAAGTTTAAAATATTACCTCCAGGCCTATTGAAATTAGAATATCCACAGATTTAATCTCCCCAAGAATAGCAATACAACTATTACCTAGTAAGAGCCATTACTCAGGTATGCCAGTGTGTACCTTCCCCATCCTGGGGGATAAATCATGCTTGGTCTAAATCAGTCTCTGTAACACCATTCCTTTCTGCCAGCTGTTGGTTAGGACTGAGCATGATTCACTTCCTGCCAATGAAATCTGTGGGCAAGGCTGTTGGGCATCACTGGATGAGGAGAGGTAGGAAAGCATGTAGGGAAAGCATGTAGGGAATTCTATGCACGTTTACATTAATTAGAGTATAATGAGCATAATGGTCCAAAAATGTGAAGCAGTCCGAGGAAAATGGAGATGAAAACCCTGAATGTAAATCTTTGTGTCACTGCCTTCTAATTGGGCCATTTTGGGCAAGTTACTTACAGTCCGGATAGGTTTTTTTCCAACTGTAAAATGGTGATAATGCCTATGTCACAGGAAATCTTAATATAGCATTAAGTGCATCATGGAGTCCTAATTGAGTACCCGCCCCAGGTTTTATCTTCTTTTCATAAGATTTTCCTTGAGAAAAAAAAGTATATACTGTACTGAAAAGCACAGATAAGGGACACTGCTTTCTTCATATAAACTTCCTTCCTTCATATAAACTGCAGAAAAATAAATCAGATTTCTAAAAAAGGTAAAGAGCTTTTATTATATGGAAAAGAGATAGTCAATGACATTAGAAGGCTGTTAAAAACTCTTTAAAACTTCTCATAATTGTACTCTTCTTAAATGTATGACACATGAGTACAAAATACTGAGAACACTCCCTCATTACACAAGTGCATATACAGAACCACATATAATGTTCCTAGGCTTTATATGGAAAAAGTGAAATCCTTTTCTCCCAGAGGAAAGATCTGTTCTATCATTGGTGTTTGTGTGCTGACCAAGAGTTACCAGCCGGGGCGCCTGGGTGGCTCAGTTGGTTGGGCAACTGCCTTCGGCTCAGGTCATGATCCTGGAGACCCGAGATCGAGTCCCACATCGGGCTCCCTGCTCGGCAGGAAGCCTGCTTCTCCCTCTCTCACTCCCCCTGCTTGTGTTCCCTCTCTGGCTGTGTTTCTCTCTGTCAAATAAATAAAATCTTAAAAAAAAAAAAAAAAAAAAAAGAGTTACCAGCCTACCAGTTATCAACCAGGTTAGTAAATAGTAAATAGATATTCAACAATATTTTGTTACAGAACATATTCTGTAAAAGTTTTAAGCGAAAAAGTATTTTATGTTACATTTGTAGAGCAAGAGAATTCAGAGATAACCTAGTCAGTGGGTAACAAACTCAAATGTGGGGGGAGGAGTCTGTGGCAACTGCAGAGGGTGGAG
Source organism: Spilogale gracilis (assembly GCA_004023965.1). NCBI lineage: Eukaryota > Metazoa > Chordata > Mammalia > Carnivora > Mephitidae > Spilogale > Spilogale gracilis. The sequence goes on from PITA01010642.1 coordinate 18,141, forward strand.
CCCAACTGAAGGCATTCACATCACTGCAAGCCCCTGAACCTAATCTCATGGTTTCATTTCCTGGCTAAAGAAATGGAACAGATTTGCTCTGTGACAGAGGCCACATAGCAAACATATTAATCAGTCAGTACATAAAATTGAAACCTGACTTCAGGTATTTTAAACAGAAAGAGGATTTACACAGGGAATTAAGTGAATTATTTAAAGGCTAGAGAATGTTGAAAGGGCTAGAAGTACAAGTTCTAGACTAGGTCACCAAGAATGACATCTAGAGCACTAGCAAATGAATCACTGAGGAAATTACTATCTTTTGCTACAATCTGAAGGCCTGGCAAGGACTATGGAGTTCAAGAACACCACTGCAGCTATGACTCTGAGGAGTTGGGATCCAGAAGCTGCCTGGACAAGGAACACAGAATATGTTCACCACTTCCCTCAGTTGCTCCTTGACAGCCACAGAGCTCGTGGTATGACATGACAATGCTGAGTCTGACTGTCACCATTGCTGTTAAGTCGCTCCCCACATCCACAGTTCTGAAGACTAGGACTGGTGTCTCCTGGACCTTCCCTGCCAATAGCAAACAGCCAAAAATAGCAGGGAGATGGCCTGTGCCTCACCCTTGCTTTTGAAATTTCAGATAAGTTCATCTACATGCCAGACCCTAATTTTACATCTAGAACTCCAGCTGGAATGGAGTCTAGGAAGTGTTTTTAGCTTTCCAGTTTGTTCTGTCCATGAAGGCATACTAGATGTAGGTAGGAATGGATATGAATGTCAACCTTCTATATCCAGCATAGTAATTTTTGGAGTAGGTTCCAAGATGGACCTACATAACTGACTTATTCCCACTTCTATAGAAATCCAAAAAAAGAAAGAAAAAAAAGCAAAACTCTATTCAATAGGGTTATAATTCTAAAGATCTTAATATTCTAGAAAATATATTATGTGAATTGGCCACTTTTCTCACATCAATAGTATAGCACAAATCACACTACCTATATTCTGACTCACTGGATTTTGAGGTGCTGAATGCCAGAAACTGTATTTAATTCATATTTGTATTTCTTGTCCCCATGTCTGTTTGGCCCAGAGAAGACACAAAGGTATCTGCTAAAGTGAAACGTTGCAGGGGCACCTGGCTGGTCGGTTATGCGTCTGCCTTTGGCTCAGGTCAGGATCCCATGGTCCTGGGATCAAGCCCATAGGGGGCTCTATGCTCAGCACGGAGTCCGCTTCTCCCTCTCCTTCTGCCTGCTGTTCCACCCGCTTGCGCGTGCGCTTTCTCTCTGTCAAATAAATAAATGAAATCTTAAAAAAAAATAAGTGAAATGTTTCATTCTTAGAAACAGTAAGCCAGAATTTTATGACAGCAGTTTGTAGCAGCAATAATGTCAGTTGTAGGCCCCCTTACAGAGTGGAGGAATGGGGTGTCAAGTCTTTCAGTGAAAACAGAGGTGTCCGTTTCCTGACAGGCTAAAGGAAACGGTGGCTTTCTGATATTAATCCTTTAAAGTGCAAGAAATCACCAAAGTCTAGGATGAGATAACAAGCCGATGACCGATAAGTAAAAAAGCCACAGACAGTGCGCAATCTCCAGTCAGTAGGATCTGGTGGTTCTCAGCACCTTCGCGATGCTAACGTAGCCCACAGTAGCAACACCCCCCAGCTGATTTGAGAACTAAAACAAACAAGAAAAAACACGCTCTGGGCCCTTAGTATCCTCTGAGGGCTACTAACCTCGTGGTCTCCAACGCAGGAAGGATGGAAAACGGTAAAAGGTCTGCAGAAAACCTGGTCCAGCCAGGCGCCACCGTCTCCAGGCAGCGCATCTCCTCAGGCGGAGCCCGAGGCTGCGAAACATGGAAACAACCGGGTGCTGGTTGCGCTACGGGCTTCCGAGGCTCCGCCTTCCCCGCAGGCGCGGGGCGGCCCCGCCGCGGGCGCTCTGGCCAGGCAGTGCGGAAGTGACTCCCGGACGGACGCCGGGTGGGTCCCCGCGCTCCGCGGCAGCCCCGCACGCCTTCTCCCTTGCTCGGCCGGGGGAGCCCGGCCGACCAGGGCCCATTTCCCGAGACCTCGGCGCTACCCCGGGCTGTTTCCGTGGTGTGTTCTGGCCTGGCGGACGGTCCCGGTGCCGGGACCAGCGTTTTCGCAGGAAAGGTCGCCCAGCGAGCTCGGACCGCGGCGACGAGGAGACTCTAGTGAGGCCGCGCAGCCACTTACAAGTTTTAACGTTCCCTAAACCAGCTTCTACGTTTTGGGTTTTAACTCCATCTTTTAGATGTGCTTTTTAGACGTATCTTCTCAAATGCGGTGGGAAGACAGGATTTCTTTGTCTAGGTGACTAATTAGGTGGGATAAAAGACTTGTATTCCCCCCGCCCCCCTCCCCGGTTTCTTTATTGCTTCTTTAACACGAGCTCGTCTTACCGCATCATTTTAGATTTTAGCCCTCCCATCAGCAGTTCCTTTTTTTCCTTTAAATTCCCTTCCATTTCTTTGTCTTCCTTTCCTGAGTATTTCCACCCTTCGAATGTGTGTGTGGATATGCGGGTGCCCCTTTGGGGGTAATTTTCATTTCCTTCAGGAATAAAAATTGTCTTACCTGTTTTTCGCTCAGGCCAGAATCACTTTTCGAGCAAGGACAACGTCAAGGCAATGTCTCCACCAGATAGAAACCACTCATTTTTGTCTATCAGGTCCTCCTTTGTGAGTAGTATGGATGAACCCAAGTCCATCTAATAGTGTTCAGAGCATCTAAAGTGATTACTGTATCTTCCTAAACTGCTCTTTCTCTCTGAAAGCTTGCAGAAATTTCTGGAGGTATCCAGCTTCCTCTTACCACAGGAATGAAATATATTTTTCCTTTTCTTTCAGTCATATGATCTTCATTGACACATCACCCAATTTGATTAATGTGACTTTGGAGAACATTGAACTTTTGGTGAGATTTTACCTCTGCTTTCATTGTTTATAATGTTTTGTCATTTATAGTCAGCTGAGAGAACTAACTCTGAGGAAGCCTTTGTTAATGTTAGAATTCATTTTGCAGAATGCATTGTGTGTTTATTTAGATTTCATGTCATAGCTATACATACATATGTATACTCGCTCAAGCATAAAGTACTTCATAACACACAAGCTTCAGTCTTCCATCACTTCACTTGATGAGAAGTTATAGCATTTTTGATTATGATACACTAAAAAAATCCCCAAGTCATTTGGCTCAACTCCATAACTTCACAAACCAGAAAACTAAAATCCAAGGTCAATTGGGTGACTTGGTCTAGGTCACAAACCAAGCTATCTGGGATGCAGTTGTGGACTACCTGGTCCAGAACCCCAAAGCAAATCTTATAATCAATGGACTGTTCGGGAGTGCTAGTCAGTATATCCTTTGCTGTCAATTTTACCTCTTTTTCATCAACCACATACTATTTTTCCTCACACACAAAATGTTATCCTTTCATCGTCCATTTCAAAAATTTCCTCGTTAATATGAATCAATATTATTCATTAAGGTTTTAAAAGGAAAGACTAAGTGCTCATTTATTGAGTTCTATGTGTGCATCATACACATTTGGTCTTCTGAAATAGCAACAAATAAAAAACAAACATAAAATCCTAAACATAAAAGAACTAGAAGAAAATTCTTCCCAATAATCTCTTAGAGAATCATCACCCATGAATTTGCCTAAGCTTTTTATTTTCTTTTCTATTTTTTTTAAAAAGATTTTATTTATTTGACAGAGAGAGTAAGCATAAGCAGGGGGAGCAGCAGAGGGAGAGGGAGCAGCAGACTCCCCGTTGAGAGGGGAGTTTGATTCAAGGTTGGATTCTGGGACCCTGGGATTGTGAGCAGAGCTGAATGAAGGCAGATGCCTAACTGGGCCACGTAGGTGCCCTGCTTAGAAGCTTAACCTTTTTCTTAAAACAACAACAACAACAACAACAAATAAACAGACCTTGTAACCATTTTTTAATTGAATAATAATTAACATACAATGCTGTATTAAGTTCAGGTATACAACTATTGATTCAGTAATTCTATACATATTCAATGACCACTGTGATAAGTATAGTCACCATCCAATGTAATTACAATACTATTAAATTGTATTCTCTATGTTGTACTTTTCATCTCTGTGACTTATTATTTTATAACTGGAAGTTTGTATTCCTTAATTCTCTATTTCATCCATCCCTTGAAAATTTTACTTTCTTTAATTTTGTTTCCTATTATATGAATCACTTATATTTATTTACCCAGAGACTGTTTCTAAATTGCATGCCCTCTTACTATTAACTTGGAATTTAGTGAAAAAAATCTACACTTAAACTAAAAAATATCACTCAAATTGACAATACTGCTAGTTCATTATAAGTTTCTTAGGCCTATGCCAAATATTATTGCTTATTTTAAGAAAGATTTTTTTTACTTAAAGAAAATAGTACTTAATTTTGAGTGATAACATCCATTAAGTAAAACATTTAATGATTATTTTTCAACAGATCAATAGTATAGTTGCAAATCTAAACTCCTTTTAATCTAAGTTACTGAAGCTTAATTCCTTCCTACCTTGTGTTCATTTATAATGGTGTAAAATTTTAAAATTAGTATCCATGTACAGATCAAGGCAGAATTGGGCAAAATAGTTGAATAATTTGAAATAGAAGTAAAATACAAATTGATACCTTTTTCTTATAAACCTTCCATTTTTCATATTCACATTTTAATTTTATATCCTTGCAAATTGTGGTTTATTCTAAAACTATTCATTTGGAGTACGTTCATTATTCTTCATGTCATCTCCCTACAATGATTTCAGAAGAGCTTAGAAAAGAGATTAATATATTTAAAGAACCTGATTTTTGTGAACAATGACATCATTAAAAAGGGCTTGTTTTGATTACTAAGCCATTAATAGGAAAGACATGATGGCGAATTTTCTTCATAACCGAGTTCACTGTGGTCAGGAAGGGCCTGCCTTCCCAGCGAGGAGATCAAAATCACAGGCTCCAGCCTCCATCAATGATGACAGGATTACCTGTTACATAGGCAGACTGTAGTGATAAACATAAGGAAACAGAACGATTAACTAGGTTTAACACAGGTTGTGTTCCTTCAATTTTCCCATGAGTGAGATAGCCAAACAATGTATTCATGGTAATAGGAATACTCACCTAACAAACATTTTAGGGAAATCTGAATTAAATTTTGTTTGATTTGAAACAGCTGCTTGTTCTTGCCATCTGGAGTTACCTGGCCTCTGCCTAGTGTTTTAGCACATGTCACATTCTAAGCAGGTGTTTGGTCTCAGAATCAGAAAATTAAGTTTAGTGATATGCAGCCACTCCCTAAATTAGGATGAAGCTAGGCTAAAACAGTACATTTTCATTTTGAAATTCAGAACTATTCTAAAGTAGCTGAGTTTTATGCCATTAATAAATTTCTGAACATCATCAAGTATCAGTCATAAAGTGATCATGTCAATTACCAAACAATTTTTTTATAGAAGACATTGTATAGTTGATCGAAATACATGTATTTCCAGGACCTGAAGCAGACTAAGTGTGCTTTTAAAACTGATATGAATAAGTTATTATATCTATTAAACTATGAAAAAATATTCTACACTAGTTTCAAATATTCAAGTCTGTAAAAAACAGCAAGGGAATTTAAAAACTTTTCTTTTTCATACAACTTTTTATTTTCCTAAGAAATAAAGCTGAAATAATTATTGTGGTAAGGGTTTAAAAATCTTTTTTTTTTTAAAGATTTATTTATTTATTTATTTGACAGAGAGAGAGAGTTCACAAGTGGGCAGAAAGGCAGGCAGAGAGAGAGGAGGAAGCAGGCTCCCTGCTGAGCAGAGAGACCTAGGACGTAGACCTGGATCCCAGGACCCTGAGATCATGGCCTGAGCCGAAAGCAGAGGCTTCAACCCACTGAGCCACCCAGGCGCCCAGGGTTTAAAAATATTTTAACTTGGGCGCCTGGGTGGCTCAGTTGGTTAAGTGACTGCCTTCGGCTCAGGTCATGATCCTGGAGACCTGGGATCGAGTCCCACATCGGGCTCCCTGCTCGGCAGGAGGCCTGCTTCTCCCTCCCTTCTCCCTCTCTCACTTCCCCTGCTTGTGTTCCCTTTCTGGCTGTGTTTCTCTCTGTCAAATAAATAAAATCTTAAAAAAAAAATCTTTTAACTTAAGCATGGATATTAAATTTCTCTTCTTACTTTTAAATTTATTGGAAGCCTGAAACAATGGAAGAGGCAGGAAGGAAAGACATCATAGTATGAGAACAAGAATTTTTAAACTTCAACCTGTGAAAACTGATCCAATACTGTAGATAAATTAGGGGGCTATGAGGCACTTTACCAAGAATTGACCCCAACTCCTCAAAGTGTTTTTCTAAAAAGCAAGCTTTCTGATACATATGGACTCCTCTGTGTTCCTCTAAAAGTTCAAAGTCTTTTTATTGCACATTTCAAGCCAGAACATTTCCAAATATTTGGTAACCAAAGCTCTGTCTAAACAAGGGAAATTTAGCTCCTCAGCAGTAATCCCTAATCAAATGAGCTCTTCTATAGATACAGAGTCAGAGAGACCACAAAGGCCAATGAACTTGTTCCATTAGTAATTTGTTTAGCAATCCCCACAGCTACTAAAAACTGTTGTTAACAGATCTGAGAAGTGGTAACTTCTGTCACTAAAACATTTCAACCACTGCATTTGTCACATTCCCCAGCTGCCTGGTGTGTACTAAGTAAAGAAGAGCTAAGGCATCAGTAACACACCTTCTTGCTCCTGGGTCTCTTTCTTCCTCTCTTCTCATACACTACAGTTCCCTGGCCACGTAATATGCAAACACGTAAAAGGGGGATGTTCTTGTGCTCCAAATCTTATAAATGTAGTTTCTGCTTTCATAGTTGTGTGCCATTTAAAAATATATACAGTAGCTCTTAAGGAAGAAGCTTGTTACTAAATAGATGCAAAGTGGAAAGAGATAAAAATAGGAATTTTCATACGTGATAACAAACAAGAATTCATAGAAAAAAACAGCCAGCAGGATTCTTCTAAACTAAAAATACCAGATGCCAATTCTGTGTCTTCTAGAGACAATTACATCTGTTTAACTCTCTCCCCATTTCACTTGAAGTTCTGATTATTTTGGAGGTTCATTACTTGACTTAAGTTTAATCAGGCTTTCCCCAGTTATAATATTTGAAAGCAATTGTCTCTTGTAAAATTGAGCAATTTAATTTTTTCAGTCCTTCCTGTCATTGCTACAGGATTTAGTGACATGTAGAGTTGAATGAGGAAGAGCTGGCAGCTCCAATCACATGGTCTTTGAGCAAATTAAATCACAACTTATCCGTATCTTGTAAATGCAACCTCTTAGCACATTACTGTTGCAACTCTCTAACATGACAGTATCCTGATAAGCAAACTGTGGCCAAGTGAGGATAATGAACTCCCTGGGAAGAACAGTGCTTACTTCATCAGAAGCCAAATACACACACAGCAGGGCTATTTCTTCTGCAGTCGCAAATCTTCCAGTCTTCTGTCTCTTCAGGAAATAGTTCCGTGCCTAAAACCAGAAACCATACCAGGTATCAGTGCATGAGGCGAAGTGAGAACTCCTTCTCAGGAGGTCAAGATAAGAGGAATCTATAGAGGCACAAGTGGTGCGCTGCTTTGATTAATCATATATTATGCATGAGAATATTATTAATTTTATTAATTGTGGGCCAAGTTGGACTATGATGATTTCCAAGGTACTCAAACTATATGTTGTGCTAAAACTTATAGACACTGTATCAGATCAGTTAAAAGGAGGGCTTTTTAAATTTTTAAAAATTTTCTGAAACTAGTAAAATACACATAATATGTTATTTATCATCTTAACCATTTTCAAGTGTATGGTTCAGTAGTGTTAAGTGCAATCACATTGTTGTGCAATAGATCTCTAGAACTCTTTTCATCTTGTAAAATGGAAACTCTATACTCATTAACCAATAACTCACTTTTCTCTCCCCTGCCCCCCAATCCTGACAGCCACCCTTCTCTCTGTCTCTATGAATTTGTCTACTCTAGGTAAGGAAGAGGACATTTTTCAACCAGAAGATTTAAACACATTCAAAATAGTAGCTATACCTCTTCGGGATTTGGTCTGGCTTGTATTCTTTCTTGCAGAGATGGGGTATCAACTGTTCCTAAATCAGAGGGGGACATTCAGCTTGGTTAATTACTCCAACTGAAAAAGACAATGACATGCTTTAAACTCCTTTCCATGTGATACAACAATTAGTGATATCCCTCTCTATGACTTTGAGTGATAATTTCACCTCCATTTTCTACGATTTTTTAAAATACAGATCATAATTCCTTGTGACATGCGTCAAGGATTCTGGATGAATTATCCAGCATTCATTACAAGACATGTTTTAGTCACAGTACATTGACATGACACTTTATGGATTTTAAGCACTTTTACATGTATTATCTCAGTTACTCCTCAGAAGAACCCTGAGATGTCCACACATTCATATAAGTGCTTCACAGTACAAGAATGCAGGATGCCTTCATGATCTCAAATCCATTCTTTGTTGTCAGGTTCACTTTAGGGATTCTCGGGGACAGTGCCATACCTTTCATGATTCTCAGTAATTTAGATGGTTATATATTTTTACTCATTATCGTGCCTATTTTCATTGGTTTTGAATTCCTATTTTTAAATACAGTTTCCTGTTTCTCATAAAAATATAATTTCAAATTATTTCACTTAAAGAAAGGAAGAATGATGCTAAAATGTCTAAAATCCCACTCGGTTCAAGCTCCCACAGAGCAAGTTGCCCAGTTTTTTTTCTTAATTTATGTTATCTGTAAATTGTCTTCAGAAAGGCTTTTTTTCTGGGGAGCTGACAGTCCTCTGGGCAACCACATGGTACATGTACGTCCATGACAAATGATTTTAGAGTCATACCCTCTGGTCCTGAGAGTGCCATCAGGTTTACCAGGAAACCACTTCTTAATTTTAGCATCATTTGTCATTTCTCTGGAGAAGGTGGGAATCTTCAAAGTCACGAAGTTCCAGCTCCTTTATGCTTAACACCCTTTCTCTAGGTTAGTTGTGTCCTCTCACATTTCATCAGAAGTGGGCAGCCATTTTGACACTTGGAGTGGAAAACTGACTTTAGTAAGTCACCCTGTTCATTAGGAACATTTTCTACCTTCCACATCACTGTAGGCAATAGTGCTAATAAATGTTCTGGCACCACATAAAAAAGATCCCCTTGTACCCAGATTCCAATAATATTTTCCTCACTTCTCTCATCCATGGCCTCCTAACAGCCCAAGATCCTCCGAACAGTATGCTTAAGACATGCTAAGCTTTCACTGAACAATATCCTCAAAATCCAGTTTTAAAATGCAATTTTGATACCTTCCTACCACTCAGACAAGTGAGCATCAGCTCTTTCATATGGCTGCTTTTAATGGCTATTAAATGAAACCACAGAGCAAGCCTGTGCTTTCTACTTAATTCCATTGTCCTGACTCTCCTATGTCCATGGCACAGATTGACATGGCCTGCCCCAGTCCACACAAGCCTGGTGTGGAAGAGTTGTGACTATACTGTGTTTCAGTGCCACCTCAGACACACTCAACCCACCCGAGACACACTCAAGACACTGCACACATAACCCACCCGAGACACACTCAAGCCACTGCAGACATAACCTACCCCAAACACACTCAACCCACCCCAGACATACTCAAGCCACTGCAGACACAACACACCCAAGACACACTCAAGCCACTGCAGACACAACCCACCCGAGACACACTCAAGCCACTGCAGACATAACCCACCCCTGACACACTCAACCCACCCCAGACACACTCAAGCCACTGCAGACACAACCCACCCCAGACACAGCCTACCCTAGAGACACCCAACCCACCGCAGACACACTCAACTCTAAACTCACCAGGTTTTCTTCTGTGACTGGCTCTTGAGTCACAGCTAGTTCCTTGTTCCAGACAGTCTGATAATACATTTTCCAGTCTTATGAAAAGACCAGCTGCTCAAACAACCACATTTTCCAAATCATTTTGCCATTTATTCCACTGGGTAAATGGCACTCAAAATAGCTAGAGCTACGTGTCTCCAGTGGGTATGTTAAAACCCAGTGAAACTCTCTCGTCTACATCCTCTCCTCCTTTTTCTTTTCTTGGTGTTACCTAGTCCCAGAAAAATTAAACAGACCTCCTCCATTGTGGGAATTCTGTATCTTGAAGGGTATTTTGTATTCCACTTTTAAACTGATAAGTCAGTGGTTTTTAACCTGAGAGGAGACCATGGTGGAATATATAAAAATTTGGTGTGGAACTTTCCAAATGACACACAATTTTCCCCATCAGCTCTTTCCTCAAATTCTGGCATGCACTTTAGGTTTTGAAAGGTTCCATAGATAACTGCAAAATGATTCCTCTCCCCAACTCCCCAATACCAGTTGTGAACCCCTGAGGGCCGCCTTGATCCTGGAAATGTGATACTGAATTCCTTTTCAGGGGAGAAGTTAATAATTCTTCTTAGGCTCCCTGTATTCATTTTGGATCAATGGAACCAGTGGAAGGGCATATCTACTTCCTAGACATACCCATAGTTATTAAGAAAATAAGGTATTCCTATGAAATAAGTTACAGCATGTAACTTTTGTTTGGACAGGCTGAGCATCTTGTCTACTAAGTTCTGCTTTCCTTCTTTCCTTTCTATAGGAGGGCAGTATACATTTTGGTAAAAAGCCAGACAGGGAATAATTTTTGCTTTGAGAACCATTTATTTGGTTGGTTACAACTGCTCAACTCTGCTTTGTAGGAGGAAGCTGGTCACAGCCAATATGTACAGGAACTGAATGTGGATTTGTTAGAGTATGATGGTCTTTACTACCCAGGAGGTGGGCCAGATTTCTCCTGGGGGCCCCAGTGTGCTGATCCTCCTTTGATAGCATCAAGGAAGGTGTTAATCCCTTCTTTTTATTTATGGTTCACCGGCAGGTGATTGATAAGACTCAGTCGCTCCCTGTGTGCTGGGAGCCTGCTCTTACTTTCTTCTGTGGTCCTGCTAGCATGGTCTACTTTTTATCTTTCCCCTGACAAGGTCATCTCTGGTCTGCTTCCAGAACAGCAATGGCCAGTTATGTGTCTTGGCCATGAGATCTGGAATTGTACCATACACATGAATACCACTTAAACCATTTGTTTGCATCTGCGGTACATTCCTAATGATAAGAATCTTGTTTCCAACCTACTGTTGGACTCTTTTTTTTCTTTTTTTTAAAAGATTTCATTTTATTTGAGAGAGAAAGAGAGCATGAGGAGGGGAGCAGCAGAGGGAGAGTGAAAAGCAGATTCCCTGCTGACCAGGGAGCCTGACCTAAGCTTCATCCCAGAATGCTGGGATGATTATTATTATTTTAAAAGATTTACTTATTTATTTATTTGACAGAGAGAAACACAGCTAGAAAGGGAATACAAGTGGGGGGAGTGAGAGAGGGAGAAGCAGGATCCCCGCCGAGCAGGGAGCCCAGTGCAGGACTCAATTCCAGGACTCCAGGATCACCACCTGAGCCAAACGCAGGTACTGAGCCACCCAGGCGCCCCAGAACTCTGGGGTTATGACTTGATCCAAAGGCAGATGCTTAACTGAATGAGCCACCCAGGCACCCCTGTTGGGCTTAATAAGTCTAGACCCTTTTTCATTTGAGCTGTAAACAAGCTTCCATGGATGGGTTTCACAGTGGCATCCAGGGTATCAGAAAGGACAGGTGCACAGCCCCGTGGTGCCCGCCTCACCTGGACACACGCAGTTGCACCTGATCCCCTGCTGGATGAAGTCTGCGGCCACGGACTTTGTGAGGCCAATCACAGCCGCCTTGGTTGCACTGTACACACATCTGTTCACAACTCCTAAGGGTGAAAGGAAGGCTCAACAACTGAAGGAACACAACAGTCCCCTTGAGAAAGGGAACAAAAATAACTGTCCCCGGTACCCACTGTCATGCTTCCTCCCATCCCACCCTTTCTAAAATTTGGTATCAGGTTTTCTCCCTTCAGTGGGCTGATTTCTGAATGTTGGAAAGTAGTATCACTCCTGGCACAATTCAGTTAAGGCTGAGGTATTGAGAACCTGCCGTTAGGGGATGGCATTGGTCTTAGGTTTTCCTCATCGGTAGGCAGAACCCTTGGACAGATTCCAAAAGAGAGTCAGGGGAAAGAACAACAGAAAAAAACCAGACCAAAAATCAAGAGACCTGCACCCTTTCTTTGCCTTCCTGTCTTGGGCGGGCTCATGTACGTTCTTGCAGGCAGAAGAGATGCACCTCAGTGGTAGCACTTTTGTTTGAAACTTGCAAATCCATCCGCCAGACTGTGACGTCACTTCTACTTGGCACCACAGTCCTGGCTCTTGGACCTGACTTGTCTCAGGCCCAGATCAATGGACTTTGTGAAGCACTGCCCCGTACCGTGCCAGCACTTTGCGTAAACTCGCATAGTAATACTTTCATACTGCAGAAGACATGCATTTGCCTGACTCCCCTTTTCGGACCATGAGGGGCACACAGTGTTCAATACATTTTTTTTGGTTGATTAAATGGATAAATATTTCCTTCCTCCAGCTCAATTTTCATTTCCATATCCATTAGAAGGAATACAAGGAAGGACAAATGAAACAAATTAATTTTTATGATTGGCTTACAGCGAAAGCAAAAAAGACTGACAGTAAGAAACTTAATACCAATTTTTTAAAAAGTGGCCTTGAACTTGTGTGTGGGCTTTATAATCAATGTTATTTGCAAAGACCCACAGCTCATGAAGGTATGGGAGTCTGTGCTTTGTGATTCCCAGAGGAAGACAGACCTACCTTTGACACTGGAAGCCACAGACGACATGTTGATAATGTTGCCGGATTTCTGTGCAAGCATCTGGGAAAACAAAACAAATACAAAAAAAAAAAATGCCACTCTGCAAGATAAAAATATGACCTCTTTAAAAGATTTGCATTTACTTATGGTTTGCAGAAGCATCTTATTTTCTATTAACACAAAGCGCTATTAGGCAGTCTTAGTCTCACCCAGTCGTTAGTGGGAGTGGATGGTATGCTCACGCACTCACTGGCAGGAATATTTCCCTGGGGGATTACCGCCTTCCTTTGGCACCAAGAGGATCAAGACCAAGAAGGAACTCTGGGCTAAATGGAAACTTAATGAGCATTAATTGTTACTTTGTATTCCTGCTGTTGGAAAAGTTATTTGAAAACATGTTTGTTGAAGACCTACTATGACCAGATACAGTGCTAGTTCCAGGAGTTTGGAAGATAAATGACACACTCCCTGCCTGGAGAGGGCTGCCTGCACACTGGAGGGGTTGACATACCAGCATCTGGCAACAGACAGCAGAGACCTCCACAGAGGGGGACTGGGGTGGCAGGAAGGGACCAATCCTGGTGTGCGACACTCAGAGGAGGGTTCCCAAGGAGGAAAGAGGTGGGCTGATTTTTGAAAACCAGAGTATTAGTCAGAAAAATAAAAGAGAAAGGTGTTTTAAGGAGCAAGGACCACATGCTTAGAAGCTGTATCATGGAACTGGGTGGAAGGGATGGGCCTAGCTGCAATGCCAGACATGGGAGGGATGAGGCTGCCGAGGCCATGGGGGCTAAATTTAGGAATTTGGGCATTATCCTGAAGGCAGTGTGGAGGTGACAGTGAGGGGTTTAATGCAGAGCAGCGGCATTTTTACCTTTGGGGAATACTAATTACTGTGGCACCACCTTGAGGAGACCCACTAGAAGCTGAGAGATGCAGAAATGTCTGTGGGCAACAGAGGTGGAGAGAGTTGAGGCAGTAAGTGCAGGAGGTGGTACGTGGTTACACACTGTGAGGCCTGCCTCCCTCATGGAAGAGGTTTTTCCTAAGAATACCTTCAGAATTCCCTCAAAGTGTGAAGGTCTCAAGTGGAAGGTCTGTGGCTGTTTTGTCCTCTTAGACATGGTACACAGTAGGCGGTCCATACACTGTGATGAATCAAAATCTCTTGAAGTGCAAGGTTTCTCTTTTAAATTAATTAATTTAGAGAAAGTGTGGGTGGGGGAGGGGCAGGAGGAGAGAGCGGATCTCAAGCGGACTCCCTGCTGAGTGCACAGTCCTACATGAGACTCTGACAACCTTGAGATCATGACCTGAGCTGAAATTAAGAGTTGGATGCTTAACTGACTGCACCATACAGGCACCCAGAGATACTAGTTTAAAGTGCAGATTGCTGGGCTCTGCCCCAGACCTAAAGGAATAATATAATGAATGAAAAAATTGCTATGAGTTAAAAATGTTTTCAGATGAAATTATACTTAAGTATAACATGTATGTGTGTTTTCCAGGGCATGTAGGTATGTCTGGGGGCATGGGGAACCATAAATGCTTTGGGGGAAGAAGCAAGAGCTGGAGAGAATTCCTGCCCAATGGGCACTACCCTCTCACTGAAATCAGAGGTTCGGAGGATGATCACAAAGAACAAGGAGGGGATGGTGGACACTGACAGTGGTAAACAGTTAATTAAAACAGCTGCTCAGAGGAAATGGAGAGAATGGAGGAAGGCAAAGCAGGACATGCTGTGCCATTAAAGCCAAGTAAAAAGTTTCCAAAAAGGAAGTGCCTCAACAGTCAGTATAGACAAGAGAAGTTGCTTCTGCTGGGGTGAGTTGCTCTCCAGCTTTCAGGCAGAGAGATGCAGGAATGGAGGCGAGTAACTGACTGGTTCAGGGAAGAGCCTGCCAACATGATAGTCTCGCTACAGTCTTCCCCTCCTTTCTGTTTTGATACCTCGTTATTAATTGTACCCAAGAAGAGAATCTAAACCAACCTAAGGCATCGTTTGGGGTGGATTAAAGGGTGTAAGGGGAGGCTGGGGCGACCCACCCAGCAGTCAGGGTGAAAATATTGAACCCAACCTGTTTGTCTATGTGATAAAGAGGATCATGATGAAGTGCGTCCTCATAAAAAAGACCAGGGGAATAAATCAAGGCTTGAAAACAAAGCCGCCTTATTCTTATGCGCCTTTGCAATTAACCCATTTTTACTTATTTTTAATTTTTTTTCAGTTTTGCCCAGCTGTCATTGTCATATGTAACCCATTTTTAATACCTATAGAATACATACACTCTAACTGAATATGTAAAGATGAGCTATTAAGCAAGTTCAGTTTTTCATCTTCTGAAATGCAGCAGCTCCTCAGGCAAAACTTGAGAGTATAGTCACCTAGGAGATGTCTTTTAGTGCTGTCCCCTAACTCTTGTGCCGTCCATTCAACCAGGTCTGTCTGCTGGTTCTGGAGCCTTGTCCCTGCCTCATTCCATGCAGTCTTCTCAGTGTCAGCTCAGTGCCTGCTGGTAGAGTGCAAGCTCTTCCTGGATCCCTGTGGAACAGCCCTCTGTGGCAAATACGACTTGGCAGGTATAAAGTGAAGTGCCTCATAGGTGGTGGTCCTCTGTAGGATTCACCTCCCAGAAACTCAGGCAGAGGCTAGAAAGAGCTCTGAAAATTCAATCTAGCTGTAGATCTAGTTAGTCCTACCCTGACCCAACTCATTTGTCCCCTCTGAGCTAAGCTCCTAAACCTGGCAGACCCTGGTTTCTTGGATCTTTGGTGATTCCATGTCCAACCTGTTCCTGGACAATGTAGATTCATTCATTCATTCATTCATTCATTCATTCATTCATTCAACAAATACTCACTAAAGCACTTCTATGTGCTAGAGAGTCCTCTAAGATACAGCAAAGGGGAGAAACCTCCACATAGCCGAGACTTCCCTGACTTTTGAATTTTGTACTGACCTCTTCTTACAGTATTTTCAACTTGTTCTTTGCCTTTTAACTCATGTTCCAGTTTTGGAATGGTTTTCAGTATGTCTATACACGAAGAAAAATTTGCAAAACTGTTTCCATGTTCTGACCGCCTGACTTTTCAGATATGCCTGGACTCTAAATCCTGGCTTCCCCTGGAAGTTCTAACCTCGAAATGCACATCACAGTAATGGAACCCAGAGGATCCCAGACAGTTGGGGCTGGCAGGGATCATGTAACTTCTCACCCTCATTTTACATAGAGTGCAAGTGCCATCTCCCAAAGCACACGGTGAAGGAGAGGCAGAATTCAGGTTGTGAGGCCAGAGTCCAAAATCTGGGCTTAGGTTGGTTACTGTCACTTTCATAAGTGGCATCAACTCCTTCTGACTGCCCATCCCAATCATAATATATCTTGGGATTTTTTTTTATAAATGGGTGTTACTGGCTCATATGGATTGTTAAGATGCTTTAAATCATAGGTAAACTCACTAATTTTCAAGTTAGTGTTTGCTATTTCAAAAGTTAACACTTAGTGACAAGTTTAACTTTTAGCTCCACTGGACCATACCCTACCCTTGCTGCCTTCACTTATATTTGTAATGCATTCCAGACAGGAAGGAGCTGCTTATGCAGGTATGACAGCTTACACACTGTGACCTAAGCTTTCTCCTTTAACCATAGCCTCTGCTGCTTTCTCATATCCTAGGATCAGTCTTCAAAACATAATCTAAGTTCTGAATAGCAGAGATTCTCATGAACTCCAAATAAGCAGAAAAAATGAGATTTATATTGAAAAAAATTGCTAGTTCAACATCCTGTGGACCCACTGAGAGATCCTTTCTAGGTGCTACACAAGCAGATTAAAACAAATTCCTTTGTTACTAAGCTGGTTTTTCCTAATTTTCCTTTAATGTTCATCTGGATCCTTGACATTAGGTTGAATGTTCAGAGCTAAGCATTAGCCCTGCCTTACCGCTGAAAAGCTCTTTCCTGTGCCGGGGTGGTGGCAGTCGGTATGTCTGTCATCTAATCCTGGGATGGAGAAGAATGGCCTCTTTGCATTTCACTAGGGTTCAGTTGACAACCTTGGACTGAGCTGGTTCTGTACTCAGTCAACCCCTTTTGTGGTCTGAGTTTGTGCTGTCTGCTTAATATTGGCTTGTAAGTTCATTTGAACTCATTGTTTTTCATATTTACTCTTTTCCCCCCAGAACACCTAGTGTGTGCTTTACATTTGACACTTGTTTGTAAAATAAGATGAAAAACATTGATGAGTTGTGTGAAGGCTAGTGGAATTCAAGGGCAGCAGACTCAGGAGGAATGCTCTCTCCTTAGCATACACTCTCACCTCTCCGGTGCCTCTGTGGTTCACCTAACAATGAGGAGAATACTCAGGGAATAGAAAAGCAATGGTGGTATGTCCATCTTGAGAGCATGTGCCTGGACACTGAAATTCAAGAAGGGGCCCAGCTTCCAGGTTCCAGATCCTTCTCTAACCACTTGCTAGTTATGTGACCTTGGGCAAGTTATCCCACCTCCCAGTTTTATCCTCTGTACTTTGGATGTGATAAAGAAGTACCTATCTCATCACATTCTTCTGGTCCTGCACACCTCCTTGCTGTCCCTCTCCCTGGGGTCCTCTTCCTTACATACCTGAATGGCTAGCACCCTCATTTCAGTCAGACCTCCATGAAAATTCCAGCTTCTCAGAGAGGCCCTCCTGGACTTTACTGAGATCCCAGCTTCACTCCCCAAGTTATATGTCTCATTACCCATTTTTCTGTCTCACTCCTGAAAAATGGGATCTCTCTTAGAGAAGGGACTTTGTTTAGTTTTCTAATGTGTCTTCTGCACCTAGAATGGAGACCTACATATAGAAAGTGCTTAATATTTCTTGAATATTTCTTAACTGGAAGGTTAAATGAGTTAATTATATTTATTATATTATAGTATATATTAAATGTCATTACATTAAGTTAATATAATGTCATTGTATTAAATGCCTTGATATAAATGTTCAGTACAGATTAGACATCATGTTAGCTGCTGTCACGGTTCGGGACATGTGAGGATCCTTTCTGGGTGCCCGGTGTGGAGACCTACTTATCCAGTGGTACTTATCCTGTGGTGGTGGTCCTTACTTTAGGAAGAAATGCCTTGATCATCAAGTACATGCTGCGGACATTGAGATTCATTGAGAAGTCCCAGTCTTTCTCTTCACAGTCCAGGATGGTTCCGTGATGGACAAAACTGGAAGAGGGATTGACAAGTGGGGGAAAAATGATCATTCAAGAAGATCTGTATTCCATTTCCTTGTCACTTTTTATTGTCATATATTGACTTAGGCCATTGACCCTTATGAAAATGTTAACAATTCGGAATATGACTTAGTACGTTAAGTTAATGAGTATCCAACAGCTTAAGCTAAATAAACTTATTGGAAAACAACATCCTTCTTTTAAAAGAGAAAGGCTGAGGTTTGGGGCCACCAAACATAAGAAGCTCTAGAGCAACTACACAGAAAATATGATAAACAAATGAGAGGCAAGGCGGCCAGCCTAGACTCCTATTTCAAGAGCAACAGTGCCCTCAGGTGGCACAGATTTAGCATTTTCAAAGGGAAATAAAAACTTCAAGGATGTCTCCACATCTCAGATAGCAAAGTAATATTGCTATCATACAGCTCTAACATACTGAGTAAACAAAGCAGAAAAAAACCCAAAACTCTCCAAGCAGGCTTTACTCCTTTTCAGGTCACACTCGTAAATAACCTGCTCATCCTTCATATGGCAGCGAGAACCACATGCTTTATTTCTATACCCCTTCTATTGTTGAAAATTTAATATATACATGTTCAAAAACGAATTTTCCTAACTGATTATTTTTTGGTGATGGCTCTCAGTATATTCTCACCTAAGGGCTGAGCAGTTTATAAAACAGATGGTCATAAATCATTGCTTTAATTTCCACACAAGGTAACATATGACAAACTACAGAAGGACTTTTTTTTTTTTTGTGCGCTGAAACATGATTAGGAAGAACAAAAATATATTATAGAAGGCTCTGGAATTTTTCTGTAATGCAGCAGTACAAATACAACACTACATAAGAAAAGCCGAATGTCAGGGAGTTCCTGTGTAAGCGTCCGTCGTGCTCCCCTCTACTGGGCTTCAGCTGAGTGGGGAGTACTAGCACTGCCTGGCCTCCTGTGGCTACTTCAGGTCCAGTCTCCCCTCATTCGCACAGGGTTCAGCATCACTGGTACCACCCTAACAAGTTCAATTAAGCTGCTGTCTTTGCCCTCTCTACCCAAGTGCAACACGGCAAGTTCTTTTGCTGGGTGGGGCTCATTGTCCCAGTAAGAAACCCTGAGCTTGGGAGGTGTAGAGGACTGGTTAGAATGTTGTGCCAAAAAACGGGGAACACCTGCATTTCAATAGGTTGAGTACTTGGTTTGTGGTAGATATACTTTGTTTTAAAGACATCTACTGGAAAACAGTCTTCATTTTATTTTTAAGTCTTAGGGCAGCATCCATAACCAGTCCATTAGTGTGACTCACTACCAGCCTTCAGAAGGTCAATGGGTTTGGATTGCTACCGATTCTCTTCGGTAGACCATGATCCCCTCTGGGACTCAAGCCCATGTCCACTTCTCTGGCTTTCTCACTTGCTGAATCTTGGCATAAACTCTAGCTGTATTTCCTAAGAAATACATTACGGTTCACGATGAACACTTTTGGCCATAGTATCAAAAGTCATTAAATAAAAGAGAGAACTTTCTATAAGGACAGTGAAATCAAAACGTATGAATTACCCAGCAACATTAAAGAGAACATCAAGTCTCTCAATTTCATTGGCAAACTGGTCAATTTGTTTCTTCTTTGTGACATCAAGGGTCCGAATTTGAATACCTGAAAAATAAAACAAAGGACACAATTTATCTTTACTCATAAAAATGTTTACCCTCGAAAATTTAGCTGTTTCGAAGTGTGAAGACTACAATATTTGTCCAGTTAGGCTTCACAGGATTGCTGGCCCATTAGGAGAGTCTTAGGAATCTCAAAATCTTATAGCCCTCCTGATCTTGAGCTCTGTATCAGAGGCCTGTCTGTAAACCAGCACTAAAACCTGCAAGTAGGTCCATTCCAGCCCCTCCTTTCCCCAGAGGGTGAGTCACTGCTACAGTGATCCTGAATTCTGTCTGTGGTAGGATAAGCGAATGTTTCAGTTTGTGCCCTATACCTTTATGTCAATTCTTTTATTTACTAGAAATGACTTTGTCAGTCATGGGTACCATCACTTATTTCTGGACTAAATCACAAGAAGAAACACGAAGTCAGAAGAAGAGATGAAAACACTAACCATGAGAGATCTGGTGAGAGGTCTAAGAGAGATACTGTACTAGCTACTAAAATAAAACCAACCCCCGCCCCAAACAACCCCTCCAAAACCCTAAACCAACAAATATGCTTTAGTGAAAGAAGCATCATTTTTGTGATTTTAAAAATATATGGTTTATTTTATTCTTCCCTTTTGGATATAGAAAAGAAAGATTATAAAAGAAAGCAAGACTAAAATTGAGTTTCAGAAGAACCTCCTTTGCTTTGTGCTTTCCTAGGACAGCAGCTTCCCTTAGACTTGTTGAAATGATAACACAACATGGTCTAATTCAGTTAACTAATTCCGTGAACTAAGTTGTGTTTGATCACATAACCAGTTCTATTTTGCTGAAACAGTTAATTTTCAAATGAGTTCTATGTCCTGATTTCTTTCTGAGTAATGCCAATAGAAGCCCTCTGATGTTGGAATTAGGTTCGGTGTGGTAATGGTGAGGGCAATATGCATCTAAACAAGTTAATCTCTTACAGTTTCTGATCATGATATGTGATTTAAGGCTGAGCTGTCTCCCGTACGGTAGCCAGTAGGCACTTGTGGCTACTGAGCATTTGAAATGCAGCTAGTCTGAAATGCAATGTGCTGGAAGGATAAAGTGCACGTGCATTCCAAGGATTTGGTATAAAAAATGTAAAATATTCTATTAGTAATTTTTATACTATGTTAAAATTATAATATTTTAGATATACTGAACTAAGTAAATATATTATTATTACTATTATTTTAAGATTTATTTATTTATTTGACAGAGAGACACATGCACAGTGAGAGAGGGAACACAAGTAGGGGGAGTGGAAGAAGGAGATGTAGGTTCCCTGCTGAGCAGGGAGCCTGATATGGGGCTCAATCCCAGGACTCCGGGATCATGACCGGAGTCGAAGGCAGACACCCAACCAACTGAGCCATTCAGGCACCCCTCAATAAATGTATTATTAAAATTAATGTCACCTGTGTCCTTTTACTTTTTAAATGTAGCCACTAAAAAACTGACAATTACACATGCGGCTCACATCATGTTTGTATTGGATAGTGTTTCCCTCACAGAGAGGCACTCAAGTGGAAAGTCATCATTAAAAGTTAATGAGGGATGTCTGGGTGGCTCAGTTGGTTAAATATCTACCTTTGGCTCAGTTCATGAGCCCAGGGTCCTGGGATGGAGTCTCTCATCAGGCTCCTTGCTTAGCAAGGAACCTGCTTCTCCCTCTGCCTCTCCCCTCGCTTGTGCTCCCTCTCTGAGAAATAAATATATAAAATCTTTTTTAAAAAAAGTTAACAATAACAGGGCACTTGACTGGCTTAGTCGGTGGAGTGTGCAACTCTTGACTTCAGGATCATGAGTTCAAGTTCCACTTGGGCTAGAGCTTACTTAAAAACAAAAAGTTAGCAACAGTTAATTATTCACATGTTATTTTATAACTGAGTACTGAATCCTTCAACATGTTGCATAAATGATATATTTTAGGTATACATCTTAAAATGTTGCTTATACATTTAAATATATTGATTTTTGTAGGTTCACACAATATGGATTTGATATCAGAGAATCAGGCTCTAAAGAGAAGGCCAGCGGAACTGAGCAGCTAAGGAATTTTCTTTCAGCACGTGAATCCCAAGTTCATACTGCCAACTTGCTCACCGGGGTACTCTTCTAGTTCCTGAAGTTTCGATTCATTGATATCTGTGGCGATGACTTTGGCACCTTCTCTTGCAAAAGCCTGGGAAACAAAATGTACAAGTAAATCCTTTGATTCCATTCTCATGAGTGGAAAGTCAGTTAGCCTTTCCTCCTTTATCTTATTTTCATTGTTTTCCCTATAAAATAAATGGAATTTCAAGCTCTCTACTCTCACTTCAACTTTCCCATTGTCATTATTTTTATCATTAATTAGAATGTGACACATACATTGTGCTTGTCATTAGACATCCCTTTAAGCATTATCAAATAAAATTGTGTTTTTACAAACTAGGACTAGAGGTGTTACTGACACCTCTCAAAATACGATTCCGTGATGTGATAGCCTGTACTTTATTTCTGAGCAAGTTCTTATTATTTTTCATTTCTTATTATATTCCAAGTAATAAAATGGGTTATTTCAATACTTTTTCACCCGAGAGTATACTACTGTTTTCATAAATGTCAAATCATACCCTACTACTATACCGTAAGTGCATTAAGTAGCTCAGGTAGGGGTTATAATGTGTAAGAAGTTGACATAAATTGGAAGGTAAAGGTAACCTGATAGTCTTGTAACTCTACAGTCCTATAACTGGCGTGATTTCAGAAAGCTATGCATTCCTGTAGGGCCCCTCCAGCAAATATATCATAGTGCAGAGAAACTGAGCAGAGAAAGAAGGCTCTCAGAATCAGGGGTTGTCAGTAATGTCACATAATAAACATGTGAGGTGTTGCTTCATCTGCCCTGGGTGAGGGACAGTGAATTTTCTTTTTGTAACAAGACAACAGAAACACAAAATTAAAAAAAAGAAAAGAAGTAGAGCAGAATTAAATAACCATGGGATCTGTCCACATAATTCAGTACCTCCAAAGTTAGTGAGCCAACAACAGATAATAACTTACTAAGGCAGCTGCCCGGCCAATCCCCTGAGCAGCAGCTGTCAGGACGATGACCTTCCCATCAAGTCGACCCATAATGGAGCCTGCAGTTCAAGCTGGAGACATGTGTTTAATGGCTTAGTACACAGCCCATGCAGTGACTTCTAGAATGAACAGTTCAATGAACTCTATAAGAACTTAATGACAGTCCCATCATCTGAATTCTCCAAGAATGCTAACTCTAGATACCTAGCTTAGTATATAAAAACATTTAGCATAACCCACTGAAGTGATAACAGATATTGGGCTTCAATCCATCATTTGGTTTCTTGAGTACTTAGAGAAGAAAGCCTCTGATACTGATATAGCAGAGGTGGGGTCCTTCCCCTCACTACCACCACCACTGTCCCCACTGTCCCTATATAAAGTGCTGTGGCATTGTATGTGTCCTTACTAGGGGCTGCTTCTCGATTTCTCTGCTGTAAACTTT
Source organism: Spilogale gracilis (assembly GCA_004023965.1). Lineage (NCBI taxonomy): Eukaryota > Metazoa > Chordata > Mammalia > Carnivora > Mephitidae > Spilogale > Spilogale gracilis. Next base: position 41,480 of record PITA01010642.1, read on the forward strand.
TGTTGGGGTTTGCACCATCAGTTGTCTATGGCTTTTCCTTGTCACTGGAAAGATTTCATGGCTGGCCTCAGAGAATGAACAAAAGAGCTGGAAAATCAAGTCGTGTTCAATGCTCCCATTTTATAGATGAGAAAACTGATTTGACTTGCTCAAGGTCACAGACCCAGTTAATGACAGAGACAGAACTAAGCTCAGGTCTCGACTTCTTTGCTATGTGAGATTTCACCCCACAATGCTGCTGATCCTCTCTTAAAGTTTAAGCATGCAGTAGAATTTTAACAGATACCAGCAGTAATTTTCAGAATGGAGGATCGAGGAATTCTGACCTAGGGAAAATAAGATATGTGTAAGATATTTGGTTCTTGGGATGCCTGGGTGGCTCAGTCAACTGGTTAAGTGTCAGCTCAGGTCATGATCCCAGGGTCCTGGGATTCAGCCCCACATAGGGCTCCCTGCTCAGGGAGAGCCTGCTTCTCCCTCTCTCTGCCTGCTGCATCCCCTACCCGGCTTGTGCTCTCTTGTGCTTGCTCTGTCTGTAAAATAAACAAATAAAATCTAAAAAAGAAGATACTTAGTTCTTGGATGGTAGATTGCAGGATGAGGGGAATGGCTACCGAGGTTGGGGGTAGTTAAGAGTCAAATGACCAACTGAGGCTGTCTTCAAGGAACTGAGTACATTTTCTCACTCCACTGCCCTTAATGGGTTTCTATGAGCTCACAAGTCACACAAGGGCTGCTTTGTCCAAAGGAATCACATCCCCATTCCAGCCAAAAAAAAAAAAAAAAAAAAAGGTGGTTAAGTCTTCCAAAGGGTCCTCACTTTCTATTCAAGAAGGAAGCCCTCCTTAGAAATTCTGACCTTCATTTCACAGGCCAGCTCTAGCAGCAGAGGCTAGGAATATGAGTTTTGTTTTCTAGCCTCCATAAGAGAAAAGCTGGGGGGGTGGGGTGGGGTAGCGAGCCCACTTAAATGGTACATGTAGAGATAACCTACACAATCACCCAGCTCAATTACCTGCCTGATAAAGTACAGGTAGCTAGCTAGTCTTGCCTAGAGGGCTCACATGATCCAGTCCTTTCTTTTCGAACCTATCTCCGTTCTTCCCAGCCAACCTTGGCTTCTTGCTGTAAACAAGACTCCACGCTTTATCTAAGCTCGGAATGCTGAGGGGCCGGTTACTCTTGTGGGCAACGTGTGACACAATCAGACACGTATTTCAGGAAGATCACTGTGGAGCCGACAGCGCGGGGTGGGGGGGGGCTCCTTGGGAGGGTGTGCCCGGGACTGAAGGGCGCGGGGTGGGGGGTAACTGCGGGGAGGAAGGGGATGGAGAGAGAGGCGGGACGAGAGCAGCGTTTCAGACTGGAGACTGGGCCTGGTCACCAGTGCACTACCTTCAGAAGGATTATATGGTCGGCACTGGGTCTCGAGTCAGTGAATTCAAGCCTAGGCCGCCGGGTTGCAGGTCCAAGAGAAGACCTTGCAGGTCGCGTTGTTCCTGGGCTCGGCACGCCCTCCGGCGCGCTCCAGGTCCGCACGCGACCGCGCGGGCTCGGCGCCGAGGCCAGTATGAGAGTTTGCGGGCCATTTCTGCGCTTCGGCGTCCTGGCGGGCCCTCCCGCCACTGCACCGCCCAGCCCGCGGCCCTCGCTCCTGGCGGCGCGGTGCGTGGGTGTCCCTGGGGATCCGACGGCCAGTTCTCTCTTTTTCTCTCACACCAGCATTTCCTCTCGTAACACGCATGCACGCTTAATTCTGGGTCGGAGTTTTGCTTCCCAGAGGACCCCACCAACAACCGGCTCCAGGGACCTGCTTGCAGCTTCCCTGATGTTCTCGGATTGAGTCTGCATTCGTTACGCGCCCCGGAGGCTGAACTTTTTACACCGCCGGATCTACTCTGATGCCAGGGAGTTGCACTGTTTGTTTTGCTTTTCTTATTCCTACAGTGATCCATTTGCACTTAAACACGTAAAGAAGTAAGAGATAAATGTGCTTTAGAAAGTAAGAGACTCCAATAACTCCTCCCCTCCCCATCTTGGGCATGGTGTATTAGAAAGCTATTATTTTACACCCCAGTCATTGCGGGTTTTAGGCGCCTGACTCTGAAGGCACGTACCAGCGGTTTCTCTAGCAACCGCGGACAGGCGGACCCTCGGAGAGGCGCTTACCGAGCAACAGCTCAAGCACGGAGCAGCCGCCTCACTCTGAAATGTCTCCCTCGCTGGCCTTGTCTTTCTGGAACCAAATTTTGGCGATAAAGCCTTACCGTTACAATAAACTACCCTATCAAACTAAAATGAATTTTTTGGGAATAAATGCAGACATGACCTGAAATGGTAAAATGAGGCAACTCTCAATAAATCCAACATGAAAACACATTGAAAAACTTGGCTATACCGGAGTTTCAAACTTGTTAAAAACACACCCTTATCTTGATCTAACTACTGAGATTAATCTTGAAATAGGTAACTTGCAGAACAAGGCAAATGTAATCACCCCCTTTCCTACCCTGAAGTGTCATTTAAAACATACTAGGGCGTCTTACTTTAGAGCAGCAAGTAGATGTCGTCGTCCAGATCCCTGCGCGAGCAACAGACTTGAGACCTTTGTGCAGAAGCAAAGAAGTCAGGCGCTTGATAATGCATGTCGGGATTTGTGGTTTCCTCCGGTTTTAAGAAAAAGGAGGCGCCCATTTATATATTATATGTGTGTGTATGCTGCCATCTAGTGGAACTCTGGTAGAACGGCTAACTCCAAGGAGAAAGTGAAAAATGGAAAAGCACCTTACAACTTGCTTAGGATGTGGGAATCATTTCTTCACTTTAATCCAAGTCTTTGTTGTTTGTTCCTGCCCACTACTGCTGTCCTAGGATATAAAAAACGTAATGAGTCAGAAACATCATATGAAAGATAGCAGGGCAACGACAGAGAAGGACCCTAGATCATTTAAGAGAGTGGAGCCTTCCTTCCTGGCCCTTACCAAGATCGTTTTGAGGGAGAAAAGTAAAAATTCCCTTGTGTTTAAGGTATAGTTATGGTTGTTTTGTCACACTCTGTGTCTTCTAACACTTGTCCATATTTAGTGACTGAGTGCAGGCACTGCTAGTACATTGAAGAGCAGGGTCCTGGTAGCACTCTGAGCTTCACAGCATGGAGGCTTGAAAGCTAACATGAGGGGTAAGAGCAACAAATCAAGTTTAGTTGAAGAGAACAGACAGTACAGACCGAAGAGGACTAGGTCATGTGTGCTAGGCTTAGTAAGTCCTACTATTGCAGGTGTGTAATTGAGCAGATTGGTTGTGTAGGTTATTTTGTGCATGTACATTTACTTTGGCTCACTCAACATCCACCCACCTCACTTCCCCCTGCCTTTTAGTTTTGTAAAGGCCAGAAAACAAAACTCTCACATTCCTAGCCTCCTTTGGTGCTAGAGCTGACCGATGAAATGCAAGTTGAGGAGGATTTCCTTTAGGATAGAGAGGCAAAGCCACTCGGAAAGGCTTTCCTTTCTTTTTGACTGGAATGTGGATCTGTCTTGGGACATGGCAACAACTGTGTGGCTTGGCATGAGGTCAGAGGCACCCATCAAGGACAGAGCAGGATAGGGAAAGGAACCTGATTCGTTGAAGACAGTCTCTGCACCACAGCCTTAGACTAACTCCTCTGGGATCTTTTTTTTAATTTAAGATTTTTTCATTTATTTGAGAGAGAGCATGATCAGTGGGAGAGGGTTGCAAGGGGGCAGAAGGATAGGGAGAAACAGACCCCCTGCTGAGCAGGGAGCCTGATTCAGAGCTCAGTCCTAGGACTCTGGGACCATGACCTGCACTGAAGGCCGATGTTTAATCCACTGAACCACCTAGACGTTCCCACCCCACCCCATCCCCTGGGATTCTTAGGTGAGAAAATGTATCTACTTTGGATCATATTTTCCTTCAGGATTTTTGTCTTTGAAGCAAAGTACACTTGTAACAGTCATGGTGGTTCAGGACAAAGGCTGTGCAAGTCAGAAAGATGAAGATAAGTCTCCCATTCTTCACTAGGTGAGTAAATCACTTAACTCTCCAAGGCCCAGTTTTCTTATCTGTAAAGAAGGGAACTGTAGCACCTGCCTCAGGCATGTGAGGAGAAAGGTCTAGGCATTCATAAGTACCAGCATACTTGTTACATTTGTACTTAACAAACACTAATGATTATTATAATTCAATGACAGTAGATGGCAAAAATGGGTTAAAAAATCCCTGATCTAATTTCTGCATATATAAACATATGCACAAAAACTCTTTGGTAAGACCATCCCTCATGGCCCAGGGTAGCTTCTAATGGAGCCTAATGATCTCTAGTCAAGCCCAACTGTGCTCCTTGTTTTTGAGAGTTTTAGAAAGACGTTTTTTATGGATATGAGGATTCTCTAATCAAGGCCAAGTCTAACACTTCTTTCTTGGTGAAGCTTTTTTCAGCCTCCCTCTGTCCCAATTTCCAACAATAATGCTGACTCTGTGATAATAGGGTCCGTTGTCAAAAGAACGAGGCTGATACAGAAGCGAAGGTCAAGCAAAGCTTTATTTTGCGCTAAGCATCAGAATCTTACTGGCCCCGGGGCCAGGGTCTTTTCTCTTCGGGGAGAAAAGGACCCCGCCCGACTTCTCAGGCCAGCTTTCATAGGCATCCCCTGGAATCACAAGCTGACTAGGGTCACATCCGCACGTGAACTGACCCACTCATGTGGCTTGCCTGAGTTAATTTGCTCTTCCATGGGCCCTGAACCCCGGAGGTGGGGGCACCTGGGCTATTCCCCTCTGAGCCCAAGCACTGGCATCCAGCTGCCCACCCGTAGTTTGCATTTAAATACCTCCCCGGGACACTCCCTGGAAGGGAGATTAAGGGGGTTACTGATTGGGCATATCCCCCCAACCTGGCTCGCCTTTGTTTTTTTCCATAATATCCATTTATCCATAATACCTGGAGCTGTTTTTATGAGTAAACAGGATGGTGGTTTGGATTGCAAAACTGGACCTTACAGGCACACTGTAAATAGCCATTAAATATTTGCTGAGTATGAATGGTAGGTTTTTTTTTTTTTTTTTAAAGATTTTATTTATTTATTTATTTGACAGAGAGAGAGATCACAAGTAGGCAGAGAGGCAGGCAGAGAGAGGAAGAAGCAGGCTCCCGGCTGAGCAGAGAGCCTGATGCGGGCCTCAATCCCAGGACCCTGAGATCATGACCTGAGCTGAAGGCAGAGAAGAAAATCCAAGGTCTAGAGTTAAGCAATATTTTACTAGACTGCACACCTGATGACTTATTCTACTTTTAATGGCCTTATTTTTATTATCCAGGTGAACTTACTACTTTGAATTACTTTGATTCAGCAGAGGAGCAGACACGGTAAAGAATCACATCTACAACTCTGTTATAATATCTTATTTGGGGAAGGGTGGAAAGGAGAAACAAGACTCTGAAGGGACAGAGAGGCTTAGGAGAGAGAATTATAGGAAGGGACCCCTTCCTCTTAGCTCTGGTGAATTCCTGTGAGCGTATATTAAGGGAAAATATCCATCCATAGATTGTAAAATGATGGCTATGTTGTAATTCATAACCTCGTCCTTTAAATGAATCTTATCAAAGAGCCAAGAATGAGTTGAAATCACTAACACTGTTCTAAACTTTATGAAACTTGCTGTTTTATGTGTTTTTTCAAAATTATATGGTATAAAAGTAGTATTATAAAAATACTAGAGTAGTATTTTAGTAGAGTAGTATTTAGAGTAGTTCTCTAAAACCATAGTTCTTAACCTCCAATAGGGTGACAGATCCCTTTAATAACAAGATAAAAGTATGGATCCAAGTACCCTACAAAAATGACAAAGTTATCAAATTAACATAAAATTTCCAAGGTTTTATAGACTGCATCTGTGGGGACTCTGGGTTTAGAAGACTTTCTACTTCAATAGAAACTCTGGTGCTGTTTCCTCATGTCTGAAATAAAAGGGTAGACTTGTCCATGAAGTTCTTCTAGCTAGGAGTAAAATGCAGTAGAGTACAAAGTCTGATAACAAACCAACCAATTTAGAGTGTTTGTCTATGGGGTTGGTCAGTGACAGAAAAGCAAGAGAGAATTTTTCTATTTATTATAGCAAAGGAAAGATCAGCCAAGAAAATGAAGAGGTCATTGCACTTTGCTTCCCTTAGCCACTTAAATCCAGAAAGCATGTATATATTCTCATAGCAAAATTCCGAAATTCTGAAAAATTCAACAAATAGGTAGAGCCAAATATACTGAGTACCCCACCAAGAAATTGTTAATCACCATTACAGAGTTGTGATTCAGAACCATTAAACATTTATTGAATGTTCAAGGTACTTAAGGAGCTTATAATTCTGTTAATTAAATGACGCTTTGATGTATGCATTATACCTTGGAATTATGTAAGTTTTATTTGTAACATTACATTAATAAAAATGAATATGCTTTATGTATACATGGAAAGACTAGAACATTCCTTCAATAATTTTATCCTTTACAAAATATATAAATAAATAAAACAAATCAACTTCTAAAGTATTACCACATTCATGAAGATATTGCCATCACCATGCTAAATTACTGGAAGGCATTAATCTCCATTCCTTCATCTTTCAATTCTAGTGGCAAAATGAAAACTGAATTGAGATTAAGTTGGGTTGTGACAACATTGCCAGGGACAGGCACATGAAGGAATAAGCAGTAATGTCCAAGCACAGAATGCTGGGCCCCCAGAAAAGCGACAGGAGAGGAGCCTACTGTGTCCTGCACTCGGGCGCATCTTTTCCTGAGGAGGCGTGCCATGGAGCTGGCTGAGGACCCATACTCTCTGCTCCAGCAGTTGGTTCTTCTGAGAAAAGACAAGAAAACCCAAAAGTAATCTTATTAAAAACAAGCCACACACACACAATTTGAATACAACTGGAAATGAAAATGATGTTAAGACAGTAGAGGTATGAAGAATGAAAAATGATAATATGGTCCTTAACATCCTCATGTTTGGTCATTAAAAAGGTGTATTTCACTTCATCTGATGTGGAGAAGTTTATTCCCTATCTTCTCTCATAGACAGAAGCCATTTTGTATATAAAGCCAAGAAGTAATTTAGTGTTACATGGAAATCATCAGTTTGAGATTTGAAGTGAATCGAACACAGATTGAGTCTAATTTTCCTTGGCTCTAATTTTAGAAAAAAAAAAAAATGCTGTGCTAAGCAATTAGTATATATTTCAGAGAATATTTAGTCATTCTTAGAACACTCTGAGGATTTAAAAAGCACTTCAACTACATTTATGTTCATAAGCAATATTCATTTTCAAATGGTTATATTCATTAAAAATCTCACATTACATGGTCTTTGCAGTTATTTCAAGTTGTTGAGAAAATTTAAGTTATCTTTTATAATTCAAATTAAAAACTAACATTAAAATTCTTTTCAAATGATATTTTACTAATTCAGGCTGGGACAATGTCCTTTAATTCTGAATTTTTTTTTTTTAAAAGATTTTATTTATTTGACAGAGAGAGAGAAAGAGAGAGTGCGAGCACGAGCAGGGGGAGAAGCAGGCTGAGGGAGAGGGAGAAGCAGTCTCTCCGCTGAGCAGAGAGCCCAACACAAGGCTTGATTCCAGGACCCTGGGATTGTGACCTGAGCCGAAGGTGGACTGAGGCACCACTGAATTGGCCAGTTTTTCATTCATATATTCTTCCAGCCTACTCTTATTTATTTCACTTAAAAAGTGTCAGAGTGATTCATATATTGATAAAAAAACAAGCATTTTTATTTGCGATTGAGTTAATTCATATTAGGCTATGTCTCTATCAGATAAAATCAAAAGGTGATTAAAAGTTTCTCAGTTTTTTGGGGCAGCACAGTATGACAGAGCCTCTTTGCCAATCCTCCACCTCTCTGTGTCTGGCACCTGGGCCAAGGTCGGGGTGACCCTTGACTGCCTCCCTCTGACCAGTCAGGAGCCCAGCGCTGCTGATTTTCCTCCCAAATCTCACCCATCCATCCATTTCTATTTCTCTTGTACCTGCTCAAGTCTCCACTACTATCACCTCTTGCTTGGACAACTGTCATCAACTCTTGCTCCTATTATTTGTTGGTTGCCATAGAGTTAAGGTGCTGTGTTCAAAATTTATAACTCATTATGATTCCTCCCCATCATGTTATTTAAAATCTTTCAAAGGCTTCCTCTATATGCTTTCAGGATAAAGTAAAAATTCCTTTATACAATCCACAAATTCCCACACACTGGGCTCTTGTCTTTGGCTTCACTGCCTCTACCCACAGCAGCTTGTGTTCACTGAGCTCTGGCCAGCTTTCTTTCTTTCAACCCTTCCCCTGCTTACAGTCCATCCTATCTTGGGGCTGTCACTGTTCTATCTGCCTGAAATACCTTTTCCTCCCTTCTTTCTTAAGCTGACCCACATTAACCTCTTAGATCTCAGCTTTCTTCTTCAATGAAGACTTCCTTAATGTTCCTGAAAAAAATCTATTATATGCCTCACAGCATTTTACACTCTAAATTTTACCTATTTTTATTTTTATTTTTGACTACTTGATTACTGTGTGTATTTCCTAGTAAGGTGGGGACCATGCCTGGTTTTGCTTATCAATGTGCCATCAAGGTTTCATCTCTGACACATAGTTGGAGACCAAAATTTTTTGCTGGTTGGATGAATTATTAAGTAAATGAAACAAATCTATGATCTGGCTTGTGTAAAATGAATATAATGCCATCGGAAATATTGGCCCATTGTATTGGTAAGAATGGCTTCTTCAGTGAAAGTTTTGTTTATAGAGTGGTGTCTTCATGTTTTTAAGAGAGTTGCTAATTTATCTTAGGGAAAAGTTGAAGGTTTAAGAGGTAGGATAAAGAATTAATTTGGGGTAAAAAATGATGGACTTTATTGCTGTGCTTTCGAGAAACTTTCTCACAACAGAAATGCCAAAGGAAGTCTATGCACAGTAGCTTAGTCAACTATATCTTGTCTAACCCTGCCCTTCGGGGCCACAAACTAAAGATAAGTTCTGACAGTTATCCCTGATTTCCAAAGAATCAGTTTATTTACGTACCTGGGCAAAGGCCTAAACCGGAGTTATCAAAATAGCGAACTGGATGAGGTGTTGGTAAAGACTTTGATCGGCTATCAAAAAACCAAGACTTTGGTGATTCCCTTGGCACAGGATCTTGTAAATTCCGTTCCTTGCATTGAGAAGGTGTATGTGGCTTCTTTTTGGAAGCTGTTCTAGTCACTTTAGGAGACTGTGGAGAATTCTCACAATTAACTTCTCTGTGAGTCTCTCTCTGAAGGATTCTCTCCTTCCATGCTTTGACCTCATTGGAAAGACGATGATTATTGCTTGAATATGGGAGGAGAGAGAGAGAGAGACTGTAAGTCTGCACAATTCCACAATTTATTCACAAGGTATATTCATTCTCTATGCCCTGGCCACACTGTATGTCTTTCAGTTCTACCAACTGGTTATTCTTGACCAAAAGCCTATGCACATGTTGCCGTCTGCCTAGAAGGCTTACTGGTCTCTCCTTTCATCTGGCCTAACTCTTGCTCTTTGCCACAGCTACTCTTCTATCAGTTTCTTCACCATCACCTCTCCCCACACCTAGATAAGGTCCTAGTTGTGTTTTTTTTGTTGTTGTTGTTCTTGCTGTTTAATAGCACTTGTTGCAAAAACATTAGTTGTTTGTATAGTTATTTGTTTAGTGTCTATTTTTCTTCTATTGTATCATTAGCAAAGTGCTTGGCATAAGATTCTAATTGTTGATAAAAGCCATATATTAAATTTGTTAGAATTGTTTCTAAAATAAAAGCAAATAGGCTACAATAATGGACTTAAGAAGTTCTCCTTTGACTTGGGTATGCAGATCTGTGGTCTATTTAAGCTGCCTCTTAAAGATCCTTGTTTACTTTCTGTTTCTGGCTTTCTTAAAAATAGGTCACTTGATAGATAGCAAACATTTGGAATGGGGGTACTACAGTCTTATTCATTTTAAAAAACATGTATTACATATATTCTAAAAATTACTTTCCCTGTATCTCTCTGAAGGGTTGCCGACTGCAAAAAACCTGTACAGAGGTGTATATCCCAAGCTCCCCACACGTAACAGCCAGAAGCATAATTTTGGTATCATGTAAATAGATCTTACCTTAATAGTTCATTCTTTTGCTTTATTAGCTGTTCGTTTTGTTGCTTTAACTTAGAAACTTCTTTTTCTAGCCGTATATATTCACTTTTTAAAATAAGAGCTTTTGTGCTTTGTACGATGCCACTACCACCTCCACAAGTTAAGGGTTTATTTGAAGGCTGAGAGTCTGTACATTCTGATACAACTGTGAGGGAGGCAAATACACAAATAGGGCAAACATGTTCATTATCTCCGAAGTTCAAAAAAAAGGAAATATTATGAGGAGCCATTAAGTCACTGCAAAAACCAGAACATCTCAAATACCATATCCCTAGAAGCCATCCTTCCTTCCTCCTTTTACCTCCCCGCCCAAGCCTACGTGATCAACACTTCTAACTGTCCCTAGAGTCCTCCTGCTTCTCTCCAGCTGCCAATTCCACTAGCACAACACAGCTGACTGGAATCTCCCACTACTATTGGCGGTGGTGGCAGCAGCAGCAGCAACTCCCCCACTGCCCTACCCCCAGTTAGTCTTGTCCTTCCCTGCTCTCTCCCCTGCATCAGTGGACACACCACCTCTTCTATAAGAAGCCCTCTTATAGCACAGAATGTGTGTGTGGGGTCTACTACCAGTCATTCAGTGTGCTAAGTTCTCAAAACATACTTGTTAACTAAATAAAACTCAGAATGATACAAAAGCATATATTATTACATATTCTACACTATGTGTGTGAAAATAAGGTAAGGAACTGTTGTGTAAATTTTAGGTAAAAATGCCTAAAAATGTGAGGCACTTTATAGAGTAGAACAAGCCACTGCGTAACTGACAATTTACAAAAGAGGGGTGAGGTGTGTAGGGGAAATATACTCAATGTCTATTTTCTTTTGAATTACTCTGAGTTGAGATACAATATGTACCTGGGAAAGTCACACATCAAGAGTAATTATCCTGACCCTTCTGTAGCAACAGATCATGCTCATTTCCACTTGTACCCTTCAGGTTTCCAGGTAGGGGTGTACTTCTCCAGCAACAGACACTACAGAAGTTCAGGCCGAACATGTACGAGACAACATCTTTAAAACTATCTCATTTTTTTTTTAAAATGAGTGGATAATAATACACACAAGTATTCTCTTATGTTGGATGGATTTTTAGAATTTTCAGTGTGCTGTCACACACAGCTTTCAGTTTGATGCTTACAATATGTATCTACGTAAGCTGGTAGGTTGGGTACCATCCCCATGATTTCATACAGCCATGAAGTAAGGAGGACCTGTTTTGACTCAGTTCACTGCTTGTTTAGTACATAAAGCTGTCCCAAGTACTATTCAGGATCCTCTCCTTTCAAATGAAACACAAGAGACAGTGACATGGAAAAAGGTACGGGTTGAGGGATGCACATGCAGAAATTTGATTAGATTTGAAAATGGTATTTCATATAAATTTGAAAGACTTTGCAAATAACCATCAATCCTATTTCAGTACTAAGAACATGTAGGATATTATTTCCTTATTTCTACTGTGTGCTGATTGTATTTTTCCAGTATATATGGTTAAAATCTATTATAACGAGTCTGTATTTTTATTCAGAAGAGTACTTTAACCTTGATAGTTACATGATTCTTTCATAGTACTCAAGATATTTTCACTCATAAGTAAAGATCTGATAATGCAAAGGTAAAATTCTTATTTTTTTAAGAATCTATAATGGATAAATAGTCAGTTACAGGAAACTAAGGAGAATGTCACAGGATAAATATGATCCCAATAAATTCATTTTAAAAATAGTTTTTTCTAACTTAGTGGTTAACAGGTTTACTCTTGACTGTCACAGATGGAAAGTATCTGGCAATATCAGCATTTTCTACTTACTTGAGGTATCTTGGGCTTGTTGATTTCTTCTAAGATTTTCTCTTAATACCCTTATAACTTCCTTTTGATATTCTACAGTGGCTTTTGTAGAAGTAATTCTAATAAGAACAACAGAAACATGTAAAAGTTTTGCAACTAATTTTTAATGGAAGAATAAACAGAACTGCTATCAAGAATTTTCTAATAAGATGTATCACATTGACATAAAACCTATAAGTGGCAGTAGGATATCAAGTATTTTATAGCTGTAACACAATCAACTTGGAAGTATTCTGTTTGGTTGTAGGAGTAATTTTTAAAATTATTTTTAAATTTCTGGAAGCCTAATAGCTGTTAATGGGATACAATTACCAGAGCATGAAAGTCAAAAGAACTTCTACCTATTTCTACATTGTCAGGGAAGCAAACCCTGGCTGCAGCTCTAGTCTAATGTGATACAGTCAAAGGTCAAATTCTGCTCACTGTTCCCTAGTAGAAAGTGACATTTTAGGAACTGTTGGCTTAAGCATTAATCAGCAGTGGTAAATCATGAGGCTTTCTGCCTTTAAAGACCCCCAAAGTATCTGCTGATTCTCTTCTATATGTAAAATTGCCTTTTTTAAAAAAGATTGATTTATTTGAGAGAGAGACACAGAGTGTGGGGGCAGGGAGTGGCAGGAGGAGGAGAGCCAGTGAGAAACTCAGACTCTGTGCTGAGTTGAATACAGAACTTGATTTCAGAATCCTGAGATCATGACCTGAGCTGAAACCAAGAGTTGGATGCTTAACTGACTGCATCACCTAGGTGTCCCTGAAATTGCTTTTTTGTAATGAAGAACTTGATAGGTATAAGTTTCACTAAAACCAATAGTCTTATCAATGGAAGACTTGTTAGAATGCATGAAGCTTCAGAGTGCTACTTTTTGGGCAAATTAGATACCACTGTAAAATATTTACAGGAAGAATTAAAAGCATTAGGAGTCAGATGGAATCTTAAGAAATCATCAAATACAAACCTATCCTTACTGATTATGAATACAAAGACCAGAGGGATTAAACAGCTTGTATGTGAGGTGATATAATAATAAGTAGCAATATTGTATTTCCAATTCACCATCTCTGACTCTAATGCTCATTATGCTATATCATAAAGAATTTTAGGCAAGCCATTATATACAGTAATGCATAATATATATAAATAAATAAAATATGTAGAGTAAATAAATATGTACACTATATATAAATAAAAAGAAGTAATGCTTTTAGGTACTAGGTACTATAATTTAAAATGAAATACAATTTTACACAAAACACAATAGGAAAAACAAATTAAATTAAAAAGAAACAACAGAAATCTTAGTCAAACTGCTAACCACACAAAGATGCACATATATATAGGTCCTTAACATTCATTTTCAAGCATAAAAAGACCATTTTTAAGACATACATATACAAAACATATATAAGCCAGCAAAAAGCATCAAGACAGTTTGTTAGTAATTGACCATAACTATGCTTATTTTTAAAAATTTTGCAGATGTAATGAGAATTTAACAAGTTTAAAAATCGGTTGACGTTTGTACTTATTTTAAAAAGGAGTAATAATATCTCCATATATTTTAAAAAGTTAACCAATGCAGGCGCCTGGGTGGCTCAGTTGGTCAAGTGACTGTCTTTGGCTCAGGTCATAATCCCGGAGACCCGGGATCAAGTCCCACATCAGGCTCCCTGCTCGGCAGGAAGCCTGCTTCTCCCTCTCTCACTCCCACTGCTTCTGGCTGTGTTCCCTCTCTGGCTGTGTTTCTCTCTGTCAAATAAATAAAATCTTTAAAAAAAAAAAGTTAACCAATGCAAAAAGTTTAGATGGGAAAATTAAGCTTTATTTATTTATTTAAAAGATTTTATTTATTTATTTGACAGAGAGAGAGAGAGAGATCACAGGTAGGCAGAGAGGCAGCAGAAAGAGGGGGAAGCAGGCTTCCTGCTGAGTGGAGAGCCCGATGTGGGAGTTGATCCCAGGACCCTGAGATCATGAGCTGAGCCGAAGACAGAGGCTTAACCCTGAGACACCCAGGTGCCCCAAGCTTTATTTTTTTATTTTTATGTTATTTTATTTTTAAGATTTTATTTATTGGACAGAGAGAGAGAGAGAGAGAGAGAGAGAGAGAGAGAGACAGCGAGAGAGGTAACACAAGCAGGGGGAATGAGAGAGGGAGAGCAGACTTCCTGCCAAGCAGGGAGCCCGATGAGGGGCTCAATCCAAGAACTTCGGGAACATGACCTGAGCTGAAGGCAGTCGCTTAACAAACTGAGCCACCCAGGCGCCCAAAGCTTTATTTTTTAAATTTTTATGAGAGAGAGAACGCACGCACACAAGCAGGGGAAGCAGCAGGCAGAGGGAGAGGAAGAAGCAGGTTCCCCACTGAGCAAGGAACTCCAGATGGGGCTCAATCCCAGGACCCTGGGATCATGACCTGAGTTGAAGGCAGATGCTTAACTGACTAGCCACCCAGGCATCCTGAAACTTGAGCTAGTAAAGTCAGGCTCAGTTAAGGCAAAGACATACTCTTTTTCAAATTCTTTGGCATTTTTCATCTTCTCTAGGTCTATTTTCACCAGCTTCGTTTTGAGATCTTCAATTTCTTCTTTATAGGGCTTAGCTCCTAAAGCAACTTTGTCCTAAATTTTTTAAAGAAAAGAAAAATAAAATAATTTCAGAGCAGTTTTAAGGAGCTGTTAACTACCTTGATTTGGTAGGAACATTTTAAAACAGCAAGCTCCAAATACATGAAAAAAGGTACAAAATTTAACCCTAAAATGAACAAGTAGATATTTGATGTGAAGTACATATCAAACTATTGGAAGCTAATATGTAATTAAGAACACATGACCTTCACTTCTTCTTCTTCTTCTTTTTTTAAATTCTATTCATTTGAGAGAGAACGAGAGAGCGCGAGAGCATGAGCAAGGTAAGGGGCAGAGGGAGAGGGAGAAATAGACTCCTCACTGAACTGGGAGTCTGACACAGGGCTTGATCCTGGGACTCCTGGGATTATGACCTGAGCTGAAGACAGGCACTTGGCCTACTGAGCCACCTAAACACCCCTTCGTTTTCTAAAACAAATTTTTTCCAATTAAAAATGATATAAACAAAATGAAACAGAAAGGTTGAAAATAATGGTAGAGAAAGGTAAATCAGGAAAATGAAACAAAAAGATGTCAGGACGGCAATATAAATATCAGACTAGAACTGAATTCAAGGTACAAAGTATTATAAAGTGTTGTTGAGGCATTTGTACTTAAAGATGGTTCAGTCCAATGCTCAAAATATATCTACTTTCTACTCAGAGAAAAAAAATGTAAATGCATACATATCTTTAAACCCTTTTTTATAAACAGACTTTATTTAGAGCAACTTTAGTTTTATAGAAACACTGAGCAGAGAGTACAGAGTTCCTATGTATCCTCGTGCTCTATCTCCTTTTCCTCACGTGGCCCATTTCCTCTATTATCAACATCACAGAAACAGCTATTTCTGGTATGCAGGAAAGATGTTTATCTCTCCATAGATACCTATATCAATTCACACAGAATGTGGAGAAATTTGTTGCTTACTTCCCATCTTGAAACACTTCCTTCACTTTTGTGAAGAGACTGTAACCACTTTCTGCACTCTGTGTTGTACCTCTCCCCGCTGTCAACTTACTGGCTGCTCCATCTTGTTACCTTTTGATTACTCCTTATTTCTTCCCCATTATGCTCATGGCTTCATCCAGTCTCATGACTTTTATATGCTGACAATTCCCCAACTTACACTCCAAGTCTAGATCTCTCTTAGACTTATGTATACATACAACTGCTTCGGTCATATCTCAAGTTGGGAGTCCCCAGTCGCTATTTCAAATTCAGTGTGTCCAAAACTTAGTTTTGACTCAGCTCCCATGGTTTCAGACTTGGTCTTCTGATAGTCTTTCCCATCTCCATAAATGGCAAGTCCATCCTTCTAGTTGTTCAAGCCAAAAATTCTGGAATCATCCCTGACTCCAAGAAATATGAGAGGAAAGGGTATGTGCCACTTTTGGGTCAAAGCCTTTAAGAGATTTTAAGATGATTTTTAGCTTCTCCATCTGTCCCTTTCCTGTGAACCTGGGCACAGACAGCTTTCAACTTGGTTTTAACCATGCACATAAAAACAACACCAGAGGGGGTGGGGGAGAAGTGAGCCTCTAAATGATCACATGGAAGGGAGCCACCTGCCAATCTGGAACTCACACTTTTATACAGAACACAGAAATAAGGCTTCCTCTTGGAGTTGCTGCAGTTTGGGTCCCTTTGTTGTAGCGATCAGGATGTTACATTAACAAACACACCCTCATGGATTTTATATTCAAAGAGCAGGTTTTAATATTTTAAATTGGACCCTTATATCCTTTTACCAAAATCGTCTGATGACTTCCCTTCTCATGCAAAATAAAAACCAAAGTTCTTATAAGAGACTGTGAGACCTTATGATTTGACTCTCTTCTACTTCTAACCTTATTTCCTGCCTCTATTGCTTTGCTCATTCTGCTCAGGAGACACCGGCTTTTTTGTTTCTTAAATATACCTACACTATTTGTGATTTCCTTTGCCTGGAAGACCCTTCCCCTACCACCAGGCTGACCCATCCCCTCGAGTCATCATAGTGGTACAGTTCCCTTCAGCTCAACCCTTTTGTAAGATCATCTCTGCTTCCCTCATGCCCCCATTCTCACATAGTACCCATACACCCCTGTGTAGCTTAATTTTTTCTCACCATACTTTTTGCCATCTGACACACACATATATACTTGTTTATTTTCTCTCTTCCTGAACCAGAATGTAAGTTCCTTGAAGGAAAGGAGGGGCTTTTCTTTCCATTGCTGTACACATGATATCCAGAGCAATGACCAATATATACCAGATACTCAACAAATCTATCTTGATTGAATAAAAATGTGATTTGACATATTAAAATAATTACTCTCAAAAGTTCTAAAGCTTTACAATTGATTTTCTTGTTTCTTAGCTTTACATTTAACAAGATTGAGTTTGTTTTTTATTGCCTCTTCTATTTCATATCTCGTTGAATGAACCACAACTTTTAGAACAGTGCTACAATGATGAAAGGAGCAAACATTCTTGACTTGTTCCTAATTTTAACTGAAGTGAAGAGATAGCAGACTTAAGTGCCTATTAGGGTCAGACTCAATCAGCATGAGAAATGTTGAAGCTAAAACAAAAAGGAGTGGTAAGGATGTGATGAATAAAGGTATGACTTGTGTAATGGCTTTCAAGGTCAAAGACAAATTACTGTTCCTCCTTTAAAAAAAAAAAAAATATTTATTTATCTATTTGAGGGAGAGAGAAAACAGAGAAGGAGAAGGAGAAGCAGGCTCCCTGCTGAGCAGAAAGCATGATGTGGGGCTAGATCCCAGGGCCCTAGGATCATGACCTGAGTCAAAGGTAGACACCTAACCGAGTGAGCCAACCAGGCATCCCAGGACAAACTACTCTTCTTTCTAAAGTAAACAGATCAGATTCAGCCCAGAGGCTACCAGGTGGAGCTCAATCATGGGATTAAATTAAAAAAAAAGGGGGGGGGCGCCTGGGTGGCTCAGTTGGTTGGGCGACTGCCTTCGGCTCAGGTCATGATCCCGGAGACCCAGAATCGAGCCCTGCATCGGGCTGCCTGCTCGGCGGGAAGCCTGCTTCTCCCTCTCTCACTCCCCTTGCTTGTGTTCCCTCTCTGGCTGTGTTTCTCTCTGTCAAATAAGTAAATAAAAAATCTTTAAAAAAAAAAATTTTTAAATGTACTTATCTAATAAAGCATAAATATTTAGATGAGCTTTTTTCTGAAAAATGAAAATGTACATTTTAAAATATAAAGAATATATATCTTTTAAAAAATAATTTTTCTAGGCATATAGAAAATAATCATTATCTTACATGAAAATATACTTTCGCATTTCATTTCTAAATTTCCACTTGCTTTTTTAAGCTTGAGTACTGAATCAGACGTTACATAAGTAACAGGAAGTTCAAGATCACAGTTTCAAACGATCCTCCAAATTCAACAGTAAAAGAAAAAAACCCATTTTATTATAAAATGAGTCTGTTAAGTTACCTGAAGTAATTGGGTCATTTCTTTTGTTTTTTCAAGGCATTTATTTGATTCATTAACTTGTGCTTTAAGTTTTGCTATTTCGTCATTAGTCATTTCAAGTTCTTTCTGCATCTTCATAATCTTGCTTTCCTTGTGCTTAGCACTTTCTTTAGCTTCACGCAGTGAAGTTTCCAGCTCCTGAATTTTCTGTTAGAAAAAGTACATATATATGAGGTGTGCCACGCAGGCAGAATCACAGTATATAAGTGTAAGACAAAGATGGTCATATATGGGTATTAATGTTTTTGACTGCATTAACAAAGGATAGAAGAGAAACCAAATGTCACTCAATTTACACATATATTATTTTATTTAGAAGCTGATTATTTTTAGATTAAAAAAGACCCAAATTTTATATTATAAGGTTTAGTGTTATTTTATTTACTGGTTAGTATGGTGCTAAGCATATTAAACAGGCACTCACATTTTAAGTTAACACCACATAAAGGAAATACACTTAATAACTGACTCTTTAAGTAATGCATATAACATATCTTTCCCTTTATTTTTATTACCTAGTTTTTAAATTAAAAAATAAAGGTATGTGGTAAAATTTGAAGATATGTAATGAAGGGTAAGTTTCCCTGTTTCAGAACCCCAGATGACCCTGAAGCAACCACTACTAAACTCTTTCAAGTGTACCCTTTCAGTAATTTTCTGTATCTATTTGAGCATTTATGAATATACAGTTATAAAAACAGTCAGTCATATATACAATAGGAACATACTGAATATAGTTTTTTTTTTTTAAACCTGACAGGATATTTTCCAGATCTTTCCATTATCAACACATGTAGATCTCTCCATGTTTTTGTTTTCATGGATACATACATCCTGTTTCTTAGAGGTACTATAAATTAGTTAACCCATCAACCACTAATTAACATCTAGGTTACTTCCAGTTTTTTGCAAGGAAAAAATATCTGAATTTGTCCATATTTACAAGATTATTCACCTACACACACACACATATACAGGTTTTCCTAGAAAAAATCTGTTTCTTCTTGCCCCATCCAGAATTTATTTTTGTTTGAGTGAGGTAGAAACCCACATTTATGGTGGCCACTGGGTGGCTCAGTTGGTTAAGCGACTGCCTTTGGCTCAGGTCATGATCCTGGAGACCGGGGATTGAGCCCCACATCAGGCTCCCTGCTCAGCGGGAGGCCTGCTTCTCCCTCTCTCACTCCCCCTGCTTGTGTTCCCTCTCTAGCTGTGTTTCCCTCTGTCAAATAAATAAATAAAATCTTAAAAAAAACCAAACAAACAAAAAAAGAAACCTACATTTATTTTTTCCCAGGTGGCTAGCTGGTTGTCTGGAATCAAACATTAATTAAATCATCCTTTCCCCACCAAGTAGGCTGTCACCATTATCAAACACTGAATTTTCCTTCTTGAGTATATGTAGAACTCTCTACTTTGGTCCACTGCTCTATTTGTCTATTTCTGTATCATTATCAAACTATTCTATGATACTCTAATTTGTCATAATTACCAAAGTAATACCATATAATAATTATGTGAAAGGGTATTTCCTGGGATTACTTAAGATGGAATTTCCTTCTGTCTCTTTATTGCTTTGGTATATGGGTTTAATATTTCTGCTATTTTTTGTCTCCATGAGCTACTGAGGTCTGTAGGGATTAGCAAATCAGTATCTGTACTAGTGATCTTCTAGTTTCCACTGGTAATCAATTATTAAACTAGTGCTTGATATTTTAAGTATTTATTTTGGTAAAAATGATAAATTATTTACTCTTGGGTTCTTCATTAAGTCATTTTGTGAGCTAATAAAGTAAATAACATGTTTGCTTCACAGATTCCCAAGTAAGGCTAGTTAATAAAATTACTGAATCATTCAAATAATATATTGATTCTTAGATACAGATCTTCTGCATAGAGACATTTGTTATCTTTTTAGCCTCTTCCATTTTTTTGATATAACATTAACCAAGATTAAGGCTTTGATGATAATTAGATAAAAGCTGAATTGCCCTTTCCCTCTAAGCTAGTTCTATAAATAGACACAGATTATAGTGATTAAAAAAATTTATAATATACATTAATGGCATTTTAAGAGGTATATGTATCTCTTAATCAAATTAAGCTATGAGTTACTTCTGTTTTATAATTCAAAGGGAAGATCTCATATAATATATATAGTTCTGTAGTTATTTGAGTGATAGAAAGAAGCCCATTACATACTCAAACATGGTCCATGTTGCCTAATTCATTGGATACTATAATTTTGTTCTGAAATGTTATATAAAATGCATCTTTAGCTGATCAAATTGTAAACTGAAAAACATAAGAAATCACATACCTCTGTGGTTAGTTGTGTGGCTCTTGATGTAACATGAAGATTCTTATTGTCTTCTGTAGCAGAATGAACAAGGACATGAGATGTTAGGGAGATCTTCAAAGTTTGGTAGTTTCTAAATAGTTGTTCATTTTTCTCTTTCATTGATTTCAGATTATGTTCCCACTCTCTGGCCATGGTAGCATTTCTTTCCTCAAACTCTGTAGATTCATTCATTATAGCCTATTAAATAGTAAAACACCATTATAAAATGAATTACATATAAAAAATACTATAAAAACTACTAGAATTCTAGAACAAAGCATATGCTGAAATTCATTATTATTATGTTTTAAAGATTTTATTTATTTATTTGAGAGAGAGAGCATGAGAGAGAGGAGATGATCAGAGAGAGAAGTAGACTCCCTATGGAGCTGAGAGCCCAATGTGGGATTTGATCCCAGGACACCAGGATCATGACCTGAGCTGAAGGCCGTGGCTTAACCAACTGAGCCACCCAGGTGCCCCTGAAATTCTTTCTTTTCTTTCCTTTCTTTCTTTCTTTCTTTCTTTCTTTCTTTCTTTCTTTCTTTCTTTCTCTCTTTCTCTCTCTCTCTCTCTCTCTCTTTCTTTCTTTCTTTCTTTCTTTCTTTGTTTGTTTATTTGATAGAAACACAGCGAGAGAGGGAACAAAAGCAGGGGGAGTGAGAGAGGGAGACACAGGCTTCCCGCCGAGCAGGGAGCCGGATGTAGGGCTCGATCCTGGGTCTACGGGATCATGACCTGAGCTGAAGGCAGTTGCTTAAGCCACTGAGCCACCCAGGCGCCCCAGAAATTCATTATTTAGAACATCCTAGAACCCTAGTTCAAAAGTATGTGACCAGGGCGCCTGGGTGACTCAGTGGGTTAAAGCCTCTGCCTTCAACTCCATGATCCCTGGGTCCTGGGATCGAGGCCTGCGTCGGGCTCTCTGCTCAGTGGGGGAGCTTGTTTCCTCTGCTCTCTCTGCCTACTTGTGATCTGTCAAATAAATAAATAAATAAAAATCTTTAAAAGTATGTGACCATTCTTTGTGGTTTGCATCAGTTCCTAAAATTTCAGAAGATGCTGGATGTTGATGGTGAGAATAAAAGAATAAGAACTGGAGAGGATCTGTATTGATTTGCAAGACGATAAGTCTCACTTTATTGGATCAGTGCTAACATATGAAGCAGAACTGTGCAGGTTAAAGTCATTATGTATGTTATGATATTTATAATATCATATACAAACATTAACTGATATGTAAGGGCAGAATATATCCAGTAAACTTAATAGCAATCTATTTTCCTCTTTCATTTTAAACCTCAGTGTTTAGAGGGAAAAGAATTCATTGGCTTTGGTAATTAATCTGAGAATCTTGTATTTCTGTGCAAGGAATAACAATCACTATCCTCCTTTACACTGAAGGCTAATTCTGAAATTACTCATATTATCTTTTTACTTTCTAATTCTTATAGGATATATTTTTTGCTCTCATTATTAATGTCATTGGTTTTATCTATATCTTTAAGGCACTTCTGTCGGACTTGGATGCTAAAGTTTCTTGCTGGCATTCAAGACTCTCCTTGGTTCTGGACTACTAATCTCAAACAATATATAAAGTCATCAATTCCTACATTCAAGGTGCTGGAAGAAGCCATGTATCTATGGTCATCCACACGGCCGGAATCCCTATTTTCTACTCACAAGTAAGCCCTCAATATTACAAGAAAAGCACTGAATTTTATGGGGATTATCTTATCCAAATATTGGTTTTTATGCATTTCCTCTGTTGATTGTGAACTTTTTTGTTGTTGTTGATTTTGTCTTTTTTGTTTTGTGGAAGCAGCTCATTTACTATTTTGCTAGCTTGAGGTATTCAACAAATGGGAATCTCCACAGGACAACCCATTTTGAAAATATTATCTATATTTTAGTGTAATATTTAAGTATAGTTTTCAGACAAAATTAAAGTGTCAAACAAGACTTATCCAAACATGAAATGTAAGACCAATTTTAGAAGTTCTAATATTAATCTAGCTCCCTTTGCTTCAGCTGCACATACAACAAGCAACTTTCTGACTATTGCATATTTTACCAGGTATATGAGATATGGATAACTTCAGAGAGCAGAATGAATATTCTGATCAGTGGAGAGTAAAACAAAATAACAAGCTAGTCTTAAACCATGCTGTTCTTGTGAATCTGTACACTAGAGCCATTCACTTTGGGAACAAAGATATCCACCACATCTCTGAACCTCAGACTTGAAGGACTGGGGCATAAGGCAGTGATACCATCAGGATGAAAAGCACATCTCAGTGACATTGCTGCACAGGCTTGCCTCTGGCACGGCCACAGCTGCTGCCCGTGGCCCAAAAACAGACTTAGGTCTCACTCTGAGGCTATTGGCGGAAAGGCTCAATTCCTCTAGAAGCAGAGAGAAGTGAGAAAGAAAAGAGCATTCAAGATTCCCTAAGTCGAAATTGATTATTACACCCAAGATTTTATCTTCTTTACAAGTTTTTTTTTTTTTTTTTTAAAGATTTTTTTTTTTTTTTTTACTGAGAGAAACATAGCTAGAGAGGGAACACAAGCAGGGGGAGTGAGAGAGAGAGAAGCAGGCTTCCTGCTGAGCAGGGAGCCTGATGTGGGGCTCGATCCCGGGTCTCCAGGATCATGATCTGAGCTGAAGGCAGTTGCTTAACCAACTGAGCCACCCAGGCGCCCCTTCTTTACAAGTTTAAGTGGTTATTTTAATTATCTTAAGGAAGCATATATAACATGTTAGAGAAAGAACATGTTTACCCATTTTTTTCAAACAAAAAAAAGTATATACAAATTAAAGAAGCACACCTAAAATGAAGTCAATCTAAGTGTTTTTTAAGAAAAAGGAAGAAAAATTAGAGCAACAATAAAAAGAATGAGGTAGCACACACATACAAATCACTACTTACAATTATTTTGTTATTATAGACGTTATTCACTTGACAAATCTTATCATTTTCTCTCTGGATGCCATTTTTAAGCTTTTCTATATCAAAATAAGTATTCAACCATTCTTCCAAAAATTGGGTCATTTCTTTCCTATTATTTAGCACTTGCTGAAATTCAGTCTTTATACATTGGAAGTCATTTTCTGAAAGATCTTTGAGAATTTCCTGTTTGAAAAATAAGGATTGAATTGTCTGCATGTTGAGAAAGTTTTTATCTAAATATCATACAAATATTAGGAAAAGGGGAAAATACCTTACTGAACTCTTGTTCTTAATATTTTGAGTATTTTGAAATAAACATAATTCTAATTTAAGCCTTTGTTCTAGTTATTTGAATAATAAAAATCTGGCAGTATAAGCTATGTAAGGAATGTCTACAAATTCTGCCTGTTGGAATTAAAAACCACCAAAACTATCTGTGACTACTACGCACGCACACATATGTAGGCCTTCTGCATGTAGGGAACTGGATGCCAGCCTCAGACTGCTGGGTGAAAGCAAGGATACTCCACGAGGAGTTGTTGTAATAACACTGTTCCTGACTCCCAGCCACAGATCTAGGACATTTTAGAAAAGCATTTGGTAACATATTGTGGGGTTCTGTGAATTCTCCTTGTTGGGACTAAATCTATTTGTCTGTATCTGTGGAGTCCTGGCACTCTTCACATCTGGCCAGCTATCACCCTGCAACCTATTTTTAATTTCTGAAAAATGAAAATGGCTCTAAGCCATTGTGAAGGTACGTTCTCTATATGATAGAAAGAGTTAAAATCTAATTAAACCATTCAAAATAAATAATACCTCAAAATGTAGATCCATATTCTGGCTCAACTTGAGGTCCATTAATTCTTCAGATGGTACATTGTAATCTTGTTGAAGGTGCTGTATTTTAATTAGTAGTTCATTTCGCTTTTCCACTTCATCAGTAAAAACCACTTCAAAATTATTGATGGATTCATGTTGTTCTTCCTTTATCTTTGTAACATGGCTTAACACATACTTGTGGAAAAACAAATTGGGAAATGAACCTTTTATTACATTTAGAGGAAATTTTAAACCCTCAAGACGAAGAGGTGGGATAGCATTTCTTGTTTATCTATATCCTCTGGTAAGTGAGGAAGAAGGAAAGAGCCTCTCTCTAGCTCCAATTTTCTTCTCTCAGTATCTTGGAAGAATAACTTCCAGACTTCGGGATCCTTATTTTGGATTCCCTACTGGCTATATACCTCATGGATGTCCTACAATTACCTCAGATTCACTGTTAAAATGTAATATAATTTCTTTCTCAATAAACTCACCTTTCTCTTCTACTAACCTTTTGGTTAACTATATCCCCAATAACACAGGTATCCCAGCTAGATGCCAGAGACTCATTTTCTTTTTTCTTTTTTTTAAAGATTTTATTTATTTGACAGAGAGAAACACAGCCAGAGAGGGAACACAAGCAGGGGGAGTGAGAGAGGGAGCCTGATGTGGGACTCAATCCCGGGTCTCCGGAATCATGACCTGAGCTGAAGGCAGTCGCTTAACCAACTGAGCCACCCAGGTACCCCTAGAGACTCATTTTCAATATCCTCTCCTGTCTACCTTGGTTGGGTAACCAATGTGGGTATACTAGCCTCAAGATATATTTCTCACATGTAGTTAGATATTTGGCATCAAGGTGACAATAATTTGAATGCCATATGTTCCAAGGGCCTCCTGGATAAATTCTGGATATCTGATTGCCAGTATTTGTGGAAGAATATCAGGACCTGAGAAGTAATCTACCTAGAAAAGACAGACACTGACTCCCTACTTCCTCAATATTCCACCACTCCCAACCTCCTATAATCCAGCTCTTCCCTAACCACTCAATTAAAAGTGCTCTGAGAAATGTCAACAGTAAGCTCTATTATCAACATATTGAGGATATCTCTTCAATTCATATTTTGGATATTTGAAGTATCCATCACTTTTTTTTTTTTTAAAGATTTTATTTATTTATTTGAGATAACACAAGTAGGCAGAACAGCAGGCAGAGGGAGATGGAGAAGCAGGCTCTCCGCTGAGCAGGGAGCTTGATGCGGGGCTCGATCCCAGGATCCTGCGATCATGACCAAAACCAAAGGCAGCCACTTAACCGACTGAACCACCCAGGTGCCCCAAGTATCTGTTACTCTTGATCACTCCATCTGTGCCATGCTGTCCTCCACTGACTTAAGCAACAGCACTTTTGCTTGGTTTTCTCCTTTTTGTCATTTCCAACCTCAAACCCATTTGTTGCTCTCTTTTCTGCTACTACCTCTTGAAAATTTTTCCCTTCCAGAGTTCTCATCTTCTCCTAAGGCTCTTATTTTTCTATTACACTTTCTGGTGACCTTACTCACACATGTATTATCTAGCATCTATATGCTGATGAATTCCAAACCTTTATCTCTAGTCCTGACTTGTCTCCTGACAAACCTCAGACTCTAAGTGCCTATCTGTTTCTGTACTTGAATGCTCCATCACAGGTATTTCTACCTCAAAACATCTCAAACTAAATTCTTGATTACTTCTCCTGCCTTGCCTGCCTTGCTCCTCTTTCTTTTTTCTTTGTCAGTTAATGGCACCACTCTCCACAAATCTGGCTATGCCCAAATCCCGGCACTCAATCGAAGCATCTCCCACCTTACCTCCACTATCATTAATCACATGAACCTACTATTTTAAGCAGCTGGATATTTAATTTCATTTATCCTCCTGTGCCTATGAATTATTTTCTAGTAGTATGGTCACCTATAATAGCTCATCTGGACCACTATAACTGCTTCTTGTCTCTTCTCTCTGCCACAAACTCATTGCTTGTCTATGGTGAAGTAGCTAAAATGGTAATCTGATCATGCCACTGCTACCACTTAAAAATAACTGCCCAGTGGCTCCCCATCATCTGCAAAATGAACTCTAAGCACAATTGCAGACTCCAGCTTCTCCTGCGATCTCCTTTTCTGTAATTCTTTATCTGGCATGTCATACAACCTGCATGTGCTTCTTATCACACTTACTGGCTGCTTATATATTTGCCTCTGAAGCACCATGATGATATCTAGGCTCACAGGTAGAGCTCAAGTTTTATTGAATTAAAACAGGTCCTAGAGGCACAGTGGATCTTGTACATACTATTCTGAGATGCACATTAGTTCAGCAGTAAATATACTAAATAGCAAATATGCCAACTCCCAAAGTAGGACTTAAATACACTGGTGTTAAAACTAAAATTTATAGCAATATTTACAAAGATACTACTAAAAAAGGTGGTACCTGAAGTTTCTTCATGACTCTGTGGAATTCCATTGAACATCTTTGGTTTGCAGTGAGAAGTTTTTGAATTTGTTTGACTTGTGGATATGGAAGTGAGAGGTTTGCTTTTACTCTAACTGAAAGCTCTTTTTGGGTTTCAACTTCTTTCTCCAAGTCCAGAGATAGTCTATTTAAGCACTCATAATGATTATACATCTCTGAGTATCTCTTCAGAAGCTCCTAAGGAAAATTAGAAATCATTCAGCTTAATAATTTATCCTAACTTAGCAACAAATAGTTCTTACCCTTGATTTTTTTTTACTTTTTAAATTAAATTATATTAAATTTGTTTTTTTAATGTAAACTCAGTTAATTAACATATAATGTGTTATTTGGCTCGAGGGTACAGGTCTGTGACTCATCAGTCTTATAGAATACCCAGTGCTCATGACAACACACACCTTCCCCAATGTCCATCACCCAGTTACCCCATCCCCCCCACTCCTCTCCCGTTCAACAACCCTCAGTTTGTTTCCTATGATTAAGAGTCTCTTATGGTTTGTCTCCCTCTCTGGTTTCATCTTGTTTCATTTTTTCCTCTCTTTCCCTATGATCCTTGCCCTAGAATTGTAACAAAACTTACAATTTAACATTTTCTGTAGTACAGAAACAATTTTTAAGACCTTTGTGTTAAAAAAAAAAGTAACTCTTATTATTGATTTTGGATTATAGAAATAATATTTAATTACTATGAAAGTTTAAAAAATTTGAACAAATATAACAAAGAAAACCAGAAACAACCACTGTTCTCATTTTGATATTTTTTCTTAAGTTTTTTGAGCATTCATGATTCAAATGACCATCTACAAAGAATGAAGATAAATTTGAGTGAACTCAATCTAGTACGTGATTTTGCTCAAGACTGAATGCTGGCTCATGTTTACAGTAGGCAGTGTGAGTTTGCAGGTAGAACAAGTGACAAAGAATCAAACTAGCTATCTGCCAGCTTGGTGTAGCCTCTTTACAGATTTCTATTTCTCTGCCTAGAATCTGAGTTTTCTAACTTTTTGTCAGAGTTAGAGTTCAGGTTCTATCTCTTGCTACTTCTTTTTTTTTTTTTTAAGATTTTATTTATTTGACAGAGAGAAACACAGCCAGAGAGGGAACACAGCATCGGGAGTGAGAGAGGGATAAGCAGGCTTCCTGCCGAGCAGGGAGCCCGATGTGGGGCTCGATCCCAGGACTCCCGGGATGATGATCTGAGCCGAAGGCAGAGGCTTAACCCCTGAGCCACCCAGGCGCCCCTCTTGCTACTTCTTGACTAGGGAAATCATGGAACCAGTTTCCCAGCTACAAAATGAAGATTATGGTAATTGCCACAGAGTTTTCTGGGGGAGTAAATATTATAGGATATCTGTATCTATAAAACCTGCAAAATATGTATAGATGTTATGGGTTAAAGGAAATAAAATTATATTATATTTGTAAAAATGTTTCCATATTCAAGTTTTAAATTTATACCTGATTTCAAATCCTGATTCTACCACCCATGTGATCTTGGGCAACTACTAAATTCCTTTCTACGCCTCAGTATATTCTGTAAATGGAGCAATAAGGATTATCTCATGAGGTAAAGCACCTGCTATTAGTGCATATAACAGACACTCAGTAAGCCTGGCCTCTGAGCTCAAGTGACTAGAGGCCACGCAGGGGACACACTGGTCAAAGTACAGGTGGAGGAACACAGCTTAAATTGCTAGTCATATAATAAATAACACGTCTAATCCAGGGTGCTAAATAATAGAACAAGGGGCTGCTGACAATAATAAGCTTCCTGTTTAATAACTTAAGGAAAAGCTAGCTGTTCATTGGAAATAATGGGATATTGGAATAGAGGATTCCTGCCTTTGGTCTTAGTATGAATCACATTATGATATGGAACAGCACTGTTTAGTCATTCATTTGTACTTTTAATAAATATTCTGATAGGAATGTGCTAAGTGACATAAAAACACACACAAAAAGCCTTTAAGGGATCTTGCATTCGGAGAGGAGTGACAGTTAATCATGTTGGCTTTTACCCTCAGCATATATTCAGAATCTAAATATTTCCCACTGCTTCCACTGATACCTCTTTAGGCTGAGCGACCATCATCTTGGCCTGGATTATTAAACGTAGTCTCTCAAATTTTCTTCCTGCTTCCACTTTGTCCATTTTGAACACAACAATCAGAGTCATCGCTTTAAAATGTAAGTCAGATCACGTCTCTCTCATGGTTAAAACCCTCCAATAGATTTCCATCTCAGAGTAAAACCCAAAGGTCTTTCAAGGCCCCATAGCTTGTATCTTCCCCATGAGCTCTCTGACCTCATTTCTTTTCTTTTCTTTTCTTTTTTTTTTTTTTTTTTTAAAGATTTTA